>VUQK01028425.1:0-14246 GCA_015106715.1 Bujurquina vittata | reverse complement strand
ATTATGGGGGTTTGAAAATACGCTAAATTGGCAACACTGTGCCCAACCCCGCTGTCTGCACTAACCTCGCGAGAACCGCCATACAGGCTACTTCAGGTGGCAGTTCTCGCGAGAGTTCATTTTGGAGCGGCAGGAATAATTTTTTTAAATTATTATATTAAAATACGGGAAATTTACGTGAAAATAATAAAACGGGAGGACGGCTGGACAGAGGGGTAAAATACGAGAGACTTGACAAAACGGGAGACTTGATAGGTATGCATTTTAAATAACCTTAAATGTAAAAGCTGAGTTAAATAAGTGTCATTTCATAATTATATGATTTATAATCCGATTAGTTGACTAATTGTTTCAATAGTCGATGACTAATCGACTATCAAAATAGTCATTAGTTGCAGCCCTAATAGTGAGTAGAAGTCGTGGAGAGTAATCTGCTTATTAGGAGTTTGTTACTGTTGTTTTCTACACCAGCATTAATAAAATGATGGGCGAAACAGGCAATCAGTCTCAGTTTCTGCCTTTTCTCAACATCATGTTTAGTTTGGTTTTTGGGGAGAGCAGTCTGTGAGGCTGTGGAGGCTGTGGAGCAGTCTGCCACTACAACTATGTTCAGTTGACTGTGGAATCTTTTAAAAAGTAGCTTAAATCTTTTTTTGTTTAAACAGGCCTTCTGCTGATAATTTTATTAAATTATTAGTAATATTACTATTTAATTTTGGACTACCTGTTCCTTCTTTGATGTTTTATTGCATATTTTTAATTAGCTGTTACGGTGTTTAATTCCTGTTTTGTTGTTTACTGTGTACAGTGCTCTGTGACTATTGTTTGTGAAAAGCACTTAATAAATAAACTTCACTTACTTACCCTATGTATAGCTCCCCACAGGCAGAAATGCAGATACCAGCTTGACTGTCCTCTTTCTGCCTCCCAGGCGGTAGTTGCAGGGATCCAGCAGGCCCACGCTGAGCAGCTGGCCAACATGAGAATTCAGGATCTGAACGTCAGCCTGAAGCCCCTAAACTCTGTCAACAACCCAATCCTCAGGAAGCGGAAACTGCTAGGGTATGGTTTCTGCAGATTTTTCTTTTTTATTTCTGTGCGTGCGTTTCTGTGTGTGTGTGTGTGTGTGTGCGTGCGTGCGTGTGTGTCTGCGTGTTAGCGCATGCACACTGTCCCACAAAACCTTTTTTCCGCCCTTGTTTTTATTCTGCCATCTGCCAAGTTTTACTCTGGGTCGATCCCTTTTCATATTTTCTTGAATCTTTATTTAGGAAATCCTTTTATTTGGGTAAAAAAGATAAAGTTTGGTCTGAAATATGTATCGCTTTCCATGTTGCAGCCCCAAGCCCAGCGACAGTTTCTTCATTCATGACCCAGAAAACGGAGGGGAAGACTCCAACGTAGCGCTGGAAAAATTACGAGATGTCATTGCACAGTGTATACTACCACAAGCTGGTCAGTAAACCCATGCCAGTATGCAAATAGCATTTAACTGAAGAAGTATAAAAAGTTAGGTTGGCTTGATGAGTAATGCATGTGTTTCACTCATATTCAACTGAGAAGCATTTTGGCTGTCTGTGATGAAAACTAACATAAATAGTGGTTATTTGATTTAATGTTGCCTTCCTATTGGCGCAAAGCATAAATCGAATCTGGCATTTGGACCTTTCTCAGAAAAACCTTAAAAAAGGGCGCTGGAAAATCCCAGAAGATCCACAGTTTCTGAAATATTCAGACCAGCACGCTAGAACATGGCACCAATGACCGCGCCATGTTCAAAGTCACTTAAATCACATTTCTTCCCCACAACTAAATGCACTGAGTCTCTGCCATGTGATTGGCTGATTAGATATTTGTGTTGAACAGGTGTACCAAACAAAGTGGCCATAGTGAGTGTACATTATAGCCTATATGGGGTCAGCTTGTGAAGTTGTTCTGTCCCCAGCGTTAAAGATCTGTGGGAAATAGGAAAAAAGTTTCTGAAGTGAATATGTTTGTGTGTGCAGGAGAGAACGAGGATGAGAAGCTAAACGAGGTGATGTATGAAGCCTGGAGGTTCAACAGAGACTGTAAGCTGCTGAGGGATGGCCTGCAGGGGCTCAGCTGGGATGGTCAGTGCTGCTTGAAATGCCGGCTTAATTTCTCATCAGTCTGTTTGTTTTAATTTTTTTTTTTTTAATTCTGTTATTTAGATGTCATGACTCCCCTTGCTAATTAAGAAAGATGTTTTAAAACTTCTAGAAGTGTTCTGAAGAATTTTCAGACTGAAAGATTATTTCCATCCAATATATACAGAAATCTAATTAATTGGCTCTGTTGTTAATTAAAGCTTAGAATATGTGGTGAAAAAGACCAAACATTTCTCTCATTTATGAGCGTAATTTTGTTGTTTGCATAGTCACCGGGTCCTTAACCAGCAACTTGTCCCTGCAGGTCGAGCCTTCTCTGATAAAGTCGACCGCTTGAAGTTGGCTGAAATTGTGAAACAGGCCATTGAAGAGAAGACGAATCTCCAAGAATCTCATTAGCAGATGCTGTCTTTCTATATTCTTTTTATATTGTTTGTTATTACCCTTTTTAACTCATATCTGTAAAGAGACTTTTTTTTAAATGTATAAAAAAAAAAAGGCTAATTTTGTTTTTCGGAAATTCACTTGCAAGATCTATTGATGACCTATTGCAAGAGCTATTGTACAGCTGTAGATATATTTCAAAGATGACTCATTGGTACTATAATTTTTTTTAATGGATTCTTGCAAAGTACACGGGGAGAAAAAACAACTATATTTTCATATTTGCAAAAAAAGCAAACCAAAACAACAAAAAAAAAAAAATCTGTGAAAGAAATTATTTTCTGGGAGGGAATTTTTATTAGCTGCTTGTCCTGCATATCCAAGATGTCATGTGTTTTATCCCATTTATTTCATTTTATTTTATTTTAACCTTCCTAAGAAATGTATTTATTTAAACAAAGTTCCATTATTTTATACCTTACTCATGGCTTGATAGTGGGGCACTAATGTTGAGAGAAGCTGTCTACAGTGGGATTTATTCTTCCACACATTTTCAGAATCTTAGATTAGAGATAAATTATATAAACATTTGGGGGGGGGGGGTTGTTTCATGCGTCTGCTCCTCAACCTACTTGTTGTTCAGAGGTCAGGGAGAAGTGGAAATGGAGGTAAAAGAAAGTGTCATAAAAGAAAAATGCAGCCTCAGATTTTCTCATTTTGTCACAGCCTCAGCTAGATCAGTGTGCGTTACCCAAACCCTGCTTCAACTCATACCAACAAACTGATAACTCTCAGCCGCTGAAGTCTGTGGCTTTTTTATATTTCTGCCCAATTATGACAGTTTTGATGAAAGTCCAGTAATTATTTGAAGTTGTTTATCTGTGAAACTGACGCAGGCTCAGCTGCTCTGACGTAATGGTTGTATCTGCTGGAATTTAGACCTGCATAGTTAATATTTGAACTCTTTCCTAGCAGGAGTGGTTGAGGATACAACAAAGGAACACACACACAAAAAAAATCCTGGTGTTTTTGGTCCAGTGTGGTCTTGTATGCCCAGATCAGATCAGATCAGGGAGAAGGACAGTTAGAATTTCAGTGTCATAACTTGATGTTCAGCTGAATGTGCAATAGGGAGAATAATGTGATTGTGTATTAATTTCCCATGCATGTACATAGTGAGACCGTATGTATCTAAAGTGTCAGTATTACTGTTTAACAGAGGCCTTCCTTACTTCATTTCAGTGGTTTGAATACCCAGAAATGTTCCCTGCACTCATCCTCACCTTTTGGATGTAATTAATATCATATCATTGATTGGCCAGAGTGAAATCTTCACTGACCGGTTTTACTGTAGTGGTCTGCTCATATCGAACGATAATCTCTTTAAAGAGGATTCCTCTCAAGGTGTTTGAACGGGGCCACGTTGAGTCTGCTGAACAGCTTAAAATGCACATTTTCTTTGTTTAGGTTATTTCTGAACTCATTCTGTTTGTTAAAAAAAAACTCATCTCTCTTGAAATTGAAGTTTTTGGTTTTTTTTGTTTGTTTTTTTTTACAGAATTTTTTCTGTGAACATAAATTCCTGTTGAGATTACTGCATTAACTATATTATGTTCTTCAAAAAAAGTGTTTCTTCTGAGTAATTTGCAAACACTGGTGCAATATATCGTCGCTGTCCAGCGTATCTTCGCTCTGTCTATCGTCATATTGCATTATCATAAAAAAATGCATTGTTTCAGTCTGTTTTTTGTGATCATCTTCATATATATGTAACCTGGTATTTTCCCACACCATTCAAAGCTGACATGAAGAAAAAGTGCAAGTCTTCCATTTTATGTCTGTGTTTCTAATTTAGGTTAAGTCGGCCTTTACGCGAGGTCATTTTCACTGTCCTTAAAGCTTAATGATAACCGCAGCTTGTGTTTAAAAAGGCCTTATTTTAAGTTTTACCCTCACATGTGCCTTGTTTGAAAGGGCGGCCTCTCCATCCTTTACTTAGAAATAAATAACAGGAATTCGGGGAAACTTCTGGCTGGCTTAATTTCATATAAAGATGTGAAGGTTATGGATGTGGATTTGGAAACATTTGTTGAAATCTAAGTAGCACCATATTTAGAAAAAAGTGTCCTTTCAAAACAAACAAAAAATAGTTTTTTAATACAATGAAGATTAGAGTATTTGGACAGTTTGTACAGTAGTCCAGTACTCCACTGGCTATGTTTACAAAGCAACAAATTCTGCTCACGGACACCTCTAAAATTAAAACGTCTATCTGATCTGTATTAAAAATAAAAGTTTAAAAACCTAATTTTGCCTTTCTATAGGGGATTCATTTTAAGCGTTGTAGATCATTTATGTAGCAAATAAGCTCAGCTGGTCTCTTGCAATGGTCTGAACCACACAAACGTCTCTGAAAATGGGTTTAAAACAAGGGTGTCAAACTAATTTTAGCTCGTAAGCGACGCACAGCTCAGATGGTCCAGATGCTAAAACTGCTGACTAATTGTTCCCCTTTCTTTTAGTATGGAGAGATTTCAGTACATTCACAAAATGGTTACAGTTAATAATCCAGTTATAGAACTGAAGATTTTTCTTAAAAAACATTCAGACTAGTGATGATTCAGATATATGTTACTACTTTTGTAGCCATTTACTCTGAACGGCTTGTTTACTGGTGCAAAACGAAGAGAAAAGCCTAAAATTGATTTCTCCTTTGCAAATTTAACACTGCAGAGTGTTGTAGTGGAACTGATTGGACTCTTTGGCAGGGGGACCATATGTTTGACACCCCTGCTTTAAAAAAAAAAAAGTGTGATGTAGTCAGTCTTATAAGTATTGCTACTTTGAACCCTGGTTGACAAATGGGCAACTTGTAATGTTTGCTTTATGCTACCAGATGTCTGCAGAATTAACAGAGCTTCTTGCTAAAAGTGGAAATGATTTGGCTTTGTTTTAATTTGAGTGTGTAAAACTATGTAATTAATTTATACATATATATGCTTGTGTGTGTGTGGTTCACTATGAAGAACCTTTGTATTTCTGGAGGTGAATCAGAGCTTCTTTAATGGGTTCTACATATAATGTGGAATCACTAATGGCATAATTTGTATCTTTTTGCTACCTGACAGTGGGCCGCGTATTTATTAGCAGTTTTTTACTGTGAAGTCAAGGCATGCTTCTTTATATTGAGTCCTAGAAATTAAAAACAGTCCTGCTGAGACACCATTTACATGCTGTTTTATGCTATTAAACATCTCACAGGGTGGGTGTTTTTGAAGAGAATACATTCTTTTACTGAGTAGCTGCTGCTGCAGGTTTCCCTCAGATTGATATTCAGGCTAACTCAGGTTTAGAAATATTTTCCAAATTTTAGATAGCTTCCACTTTTGGCCTTCTCTTCCTTTTCTGCTGAGTGAAGAGAGACAAGATTTATAACGTCATACAAGGAAAAGGGCGACGAGTTCTCTCAGCATAGATACTAAGGAAGAATAATTGCGTCCTTTAAAAAAGAAACTCATTACAAAAGGAGGAATTTGTCAACTCTTGATTTAAAACAAAACGGCTTCTTCTGTTGTATAGGAAGCATGTTTGAATTTCAATAAATATTTGAATTGAATTTTTTTTCTTTTGCATTTGGGATTTAATGGATGTAGGAGGAGACGAATCTTCTCATGAAGTAGCTGTTCCTCTTTAAGTTCGTGTATCAGGAGGAAAAGGACCTGGTTTCTCTGCTCCTGCAGTCATGTAGCATGAACCCCTCATCAATGATTTGCTGTATTTTTGTCTGTTCTTGTGTTTTTTGCCTTCTTGGAATGTCATCAACATGCCGACTTTTTAATAAAGGAAATCTTTGACTTTTAAGTAGTTTTTTTTTCTTAGTCTGTAGTATTTGGAATATTTTTAGTACACAGTTATTATTAATGCAGTTTAAGGTTTTAATAATTTTTTTTGAACATATACTTAGTAATGAGCAGTATTTGGCTTGCTGAGAGATTTAGTTAATTACACTCACTTGTCACTTTATTAGATACACTAGTATTGGCTTGGACCCCATTTTACCTTCAGAACTGCCTCAATTCTTCCCGGCATAGTTTCAACATGTTTCTGGAAACATTACTCAGAGATTTTGGTTCATATTGATATGACACCATCACAGTTAATTAAATGATGCTTAGTTGGTTCTAAAGGGCCCAAAGTATGCCAAGACAATATCCCCCACACCAATACACCAGCAGCCTGAACCATTGATGCAAGGCAGAATGGACACATGCTTTAATTTTTCCAATCATCCATTGTACCAATTTGTGTGATCCCTTCAGCAGGTCGCCACATCTATGCATCATTTGCTTTGAAAAATGTCTACTCAATGTGAGATTTTAAGTTAAAAAAAAAAATCTTTATTGCAGAATGAAGGAGGAGCAGACAGAAATCTTAAAGTTAATCTCAAGAAATTCAGAACTTTAGAAGACAAACATGTTCACACTGAAAAACAGGAAAACAACTGTAAGCGCTCATTTACATTTAAGGCACTTTTTTTTCTCCAATTTGTTGGAAAGCAGCAATAAAATCAGAAATATGCTCCCAGGATGGAAAACAAAAGCTTGAAAGATTTCAGAGTAATGTTTGTTTTACAATTGACTTTTTTTTTTGGTTACAGTGAACTGAATGCCGGTTTTTAACGTCAGTGGAAATGTTATAAAAACAGACCAAATACATGCAGGATAGAGAACAGGTGAGTATACCGTCACATGAGACAGTTTGCAAATACTCTACTCATATTAAGCCTATTTATTCATATTAGTGACATGCATCATTTAAGTGTTGAAAACATGGGGAAATATTACAGCTAAATACATATTTCATAGCCTTCCTAATGTACATAAATGTGTGTAGAGGTGATAATGTGTTTCTAATTCTTTTCGGTCACGTTTGGAGTTCAACAATTTAAGTGGAGCTTGAAAAAACTAAGTAGAAACACACCAGATCAACGTTTTAATCTGCATTGGCACTTTAATGGGTTAAACATAATCTGTATGCTTGGAATGTGTTTCTAAGAGTTTTTGGTCCCTTTTCCACTACCACATATACACTGCTCTTTAGCCCACAGTGCACAATCGATCCTCCAAGACAATTCCCCCACATGTGGAAATGCACTCGGCTAAGCAGGCCAACCGTAAAACGCATTTATTCAGTGTTCTGAGATTCACACTGAACTGACACTGAATGCCAAGAAGTGAGGTGTTTGAACAAAATAACTGAACTAAAAATGAAATTACAGTTACACAGCAAATCCATTTTAGGTCCTGTAATAAAACTCTGCAAGTATCATGACCCCCAAAACCCAATGGAAGACAGAGGCAATGGTTCAATGGGGCCAGCTCAGTCCGAGTCCTCATCATCCAAATACTCTTCAGCGTTGCTGTGTGCGCGGGCGACGCCTGAAACACAGGAAATGGACAGTTAATCGCATAAATATGGCAGTGTTTTTGCAGCTTATGTTTAACTGCATTATCTCTGTACACTACATTTTTTTTCCTCAAATGCCTAATGCAAATACATATATTTTGGTACACATTACATTTAAATACAATTTCTTTTGGTAGATATTTAAAGGTGGTTTGGCCAACCCCCTCTTCCTTCCTATCTCCCTCATATATATTTCACCAAGAAATAAGCCTAAAATGCAGAAACGGTGTGTGAAAAACTAATTACACTCCACAATTTGATAGCTTGTAGAACCACCTTTAGCAGCAATAGCCTGAAGTAACCATTTTCTGTGTGATTTTATCAGTCTCTCATATTGTTCTGGAGAAATTTCGGCCCACTCTTCTTTACAACATTGCTTCAGCTAATTGAGGTCATTTGTTTATGCACAGCATTTCAATCGGGCTGAGGTCTGGACTTTGACTGGGCTGTTGCAACATCCTTATTCATTCTTTTTCAGATTTGATTGTGTGCTTGCGATCACTGTCCTGTTGCATAATCCAATTTTAGCTGTTGGACAGAGTACATTTAACTCAAGCTGATGGTCAACTCAATACCTACAAGGTGCTGAAGTCCTGTGGGTGAAAAACTGATAATACTTAGATCTTACAGCCATCAATCTGAGGTCTTTCCTCCCTGGCATTATGTTAACACACACCTAAATGCTCCAGACCAGCAAGCTGCCAAAACTTCTGCTTTTACAGAGGTGGACACACTTACTGATGATCAATCAAGTGCATTTCAGGCTGCCATTTATTCTCTTAATTCCTATGGAAGCAGTAAGGGTGTATTTAATTGTGTTGCTGTTCACCTGAGGTTGTGTTTACGTAGTTTTAAGAGCTGCTGAGCACCAGATTTTTTTTTTAAATTATGTCCTCATACCTTAAAATTAAAAGAGGGTGAGGGTCTTTTTCACATGACAGTTCAGTTGTCCTGTGATCAGATCAGCACCTGCAACAAGTGACTCCTGTGGTAGGTGTGCTGAACTGATCGTCTCAGCTTGTTGCTTAACAGTTACCTTCCACTGACAGTCAGTGGCACTGAGACAATAGCACATTTTCATGTCTCCACGAGACTGTGTGTGTGTGTGTTTGTGTCTGCTCCCTAGTGGCAGCTGTACTTACTGCCTCCCTGTTTCCTTTTGAGAAGTGAAGCACACTGGGCATTTGTGGCCATGTCCAGAGCCAGCTTATTCTCATTATTCCTGATGTCTATCCTCCCATCTGAAACAAACACAATTGCACTTTTTAAAAAAACAAAACAAAACAAGAAAAGCAGAAACGCTCCCACCTGACATTCAGATTACTCTGCATGTAGAAAGGAAGTTTGCCAAGAAACCTGTTCTTTTAACTTGGACGTCTACCTCCTCACCCGTCTTTGCACACTGGATTAAGGAGATGCTGTTATACAAATGGAAGAATGTGTAAACTCAGGGTAGATTCAACAGGAGATAGGGGGACTTCAATACCTCCCAGCAGTGACTCTGGCATCTATTAATCAGAAGGTTGTTGGTTCAGTCCTTGGCTACTCCATTCTGCATGCCAAAGTATACTTGGTTCAGAGACTAAACCCTGAGACATGCTGTATAACGTGCTTTGAGAGCTCAGGTTGAGTAGAAAAGTGCTATATAAGAACCAGTCCATTTACTAAGTGATGAATTGTTGGTGGTTGTTTTTGTAATGTCAACACTGCCGTGGCAATCTCACTGTCTTCAACTACCCGTGTATATTTTAGCGCCTAGCAGCCTCTTGTTTGTTCTTTGGGTATGCTGTGCCAAATTCAAAAAAATTTATATAGAAAAATATATAAAAATTACAAAAAAAACCAACAAAGATGAACCTTCATCTATGTTTTAATGTGTCCTCCCATTCAGTCTACGAGTTAGTTTCCTCAATCTGAAACCACATGCTCCAATCTCCAAGTTTCATCAAGTATTTCAGCTTTCTTTCCATCTTTCCCTGCAGAGTTTTGAGCAGCAAAGATGACCTCCTGACCAACTTATTCTTTTAAGCTCAAGTAAGAGGCACATCTGTATACCCACTCCGGTTAAGCAGCATTTCCACAATGTCAGAATAACCCTTCCAGGCAGCAGCGTGTAGCGCGGTGTCTCCAAGTTTATTCTGAAAAACAGAACATAATTGTTGACAAACACCGTGACAAGCATGACCTCTGCTTTCACTCAACTTACACCCAAACCACAGCTTTGCAAATTCACAACAGACATCACCACAGTTTTCCGAAGCATGGTAAACTGGGTGTTATCACTACTGCCAAACCTGACTGCAGTTTGCCTGAAAATGCATACACACCTCATTTATACCGTCTGACTCAGGCAAACTAACTAAAGATAGAAATCTCTTCAGTTTCCAGAGCTTAGCATCTTTACATAAATGCAAATGCACTGAGCTTTTATTTCTAAGAGGTGCTACTGATGGGCACAGGCCACTATGGCTCTGGATGGAACATTCAGCCAATCAGGCAAAGCGTATGCCAACACTCAGAGCTATAGATCATCATAAAGTAAGCAGTCTCCAGATCAGCTTTAGTGCATGTTGGTATAGCTTCAGGGAATCTTTAAAACTAATTGAAGTACAGCCTGCACTCTTACTTTCACTAAAGAAACTGATAAATAACCTGATGTAAATATCTACTCCTGATAGATAAACTATTTCATGTGCTTCTCTTCAGCCGTAAGACAGAAGACAGCGTCAATGAACCTGGTAGGGATGGTACTGAATCCTGAGCCTGTAGAGACTTTTCACTCTCACTACTTCATCATTCTCATCTTCTTGCAAAATAAGTTTGGCAAGGAAATCCAGATGATTCCAAGTTTTGGAAAACAATGAGTTTTAAACCTGCCTCACCTGCTGGTTGAGCTCCACATTGGACTGGCTGAGCAAAAGCTCCACCACATCTGATACAGAAAAGAGAAAACACATGTAACGCTATATGTTGCATTACAATGGAGGAAAGAGAACAAGTTCCCGTTTCTATGTACTTAATTTTTTGTGGAAAACAAGGTTACCTGTGCATCAGAATTTAATATTTATGAAATTACATTCAGTAAGAGAAAAACTGCCGGACACACTTCTGATAAATCACAACTTTATTGCTGCCTGTGATAATTAATCTCTGAAGTCTACAAGAAAAAATTTTTGGACTGTTACCTTTATGTCCTCCATGGCATCCCCAGTAGAGGGCAGTATTTCCAGCTTTATCCAAACCGTTGATTCCAACTTTATTGTCCACACATTCTCTCAGCCAGCTCAGATTGCCTGTTTCAATGTACAGTATGTAAGCAAAATGTGCACCGGGTCGAATGGAGAAGTTTACTAATAATGTAAACACTTGTAAACCTTTTCGGGAGGAACAGAAACACCGTCAGAAACAACACAGACAGACAAATTGTCTTACAATTAACCCCCGTATCTAAATACAGGCATGTCACAAACAATTAAGTGCAATAAATAAAAACTAGTAGAAATATTCAAATATTTAAGCAGACATACCTCGTTTGGCTGCTTCATGCAATGGATTGTCGATAGACTCTGCCTGCTCAGCCACTAAAACAAAACAAGAACATCAGTGCACTATGAAAAATTCACTTACGGGACAGAATCGCTGTTTTTGTACGACCTACATCTCAAGGTACTGTGTTTATTAATAATTATGATCATCACAAACATAAAGTGAAATTTGTACTGACCGTAGTTACTTGGAATTAGTCCCGTCCTTCCTCTACATGTCCCCTTCCACCAATTAGTGTCACTCTGAGTAATAAAGAAGTCTTTGTAATAAAGAAAACAAAACACAGACACACACACTAAGACACAAAAAGTACAATAATAACTAAATAAAGCAGCATGTAAATTTGCTTGAATACAACAGAAACACTGCTGAATTTTTCAAATGTAAAAAAAAATAAAGAAAGAAGATAATTCTGTATTATTTTGCATTGTTTCCATTTACATATTTGTTAAACTAAAAAGGTATAACAGCCATGCCTCAAGCTTTTAATTAAACAGAAGAACACTAAAATTGGATGAAATAAGAGTAGGGGGATGGAGAGAAACAGGAAAAAAATATCTAAGAAACACGGAAAAATAATACCACAAAAGGAAGGCAAAAAAATGCAAAGACTGCAAGACTATGATTCCAGAGAAAGAGGAAGGAACACTTTAAAAGTTACATTTTAACTTGATGGGAAACAATGGCCTGAAATGGAAAATGGGTGTAAAATTCTGAGGGTTTTGCTTACTGTGTCAGAGATGTACAAGATGTCTCCTTCTTCAAAATACAATTCATCTGGCTAGAAAATAAAAAGACATTGTTACAACATGATAATCATCAAGTGACCCAGGATGTGGCATTCACACCATTCTGACCTCAAGACCGACACTTTGTTGTATTTTAAGCTTTCTGCACCCGAGTTGAGACATAAGAAACAGCAATTGTTGACCAAAGTTTCTAGTTTGGGGGTTTAGGCAAAAAAAAGTCTCCCCCCACAGACTTTACCTGGAGGGCAGCTTTGTTAGGTTATTTATTTTTTATTAAGTCTGACAAAATGACCTTCTGATGCTAAATTACTAGTGAGCAATCCCCTCTGTCTCATTTTGAAAGTTCAGTCACTGTTAACAAGTTAACCCTGCTCCTCCGTCTTTTGTTTTATGTACTTACTGCCTAAATCACTACTGTGGTGATGCTTGATATCATTTAGCTGCTTCACACAGACGGACACAGTCCACCACCAGTGCCATGGACTACAGCTGGCAACAGCAGTCCTGCTCCTGCTCTGAGATAAGGGTGTGGTCCACAGTGGTGGGGTGGTCCAGTGTGAAATTTGACTGGCCCTGTCTGATGTTATTACAGTACCAGGCACCTTTGGATGAGAGCGTGAGTAGAACCAGCGGTAGAATGTAACTTAGTACTTTTACTAATTTCTGCTTCTTCTCCACAACATTTTGGATGCAAATATAAGATTTTGTACTTCAATACTTTCAGGGGGGGTTTTTTGTTTTTTTTTTTTGCAAATATTGAACAATTTTATAATGTATTCTGCTTTAATATTACAGATAAAACTAGTTTATAGCTTTATCAGCAGTATGCAATTAAAATCTTATCCAGCTCCCACATTAAAGTAATGTAAGAATTGTGATACAAAAATATACTGATTCTGAAAGTGGCCATTCAGATACTGGGAGCCTGCCTCTGTCTCATCCTATCCCTAGGCCTATCCACCATCCCTTCTCTGCACATATCCAAACCATCTCAACCTTGCCCCCCTAAACCCCTCCAATCACTCTTTTTTTAATAAAATAAAATAAAAAATCCCAGACATGCCCCTGATGAGTAAAGAACCACTCTAACCAGAACCTAAACCTCAGAGCTCACTAAGGCTGCAGAGCAGAACAAGCACAGTCACCAACTGCAGTCCATGATGGCAGACGTCAAGCTAATCTACACAATGAGCGCCTTGGTGAGGAAGCAGCTGACATCGCTCAGGGATTTTTCATTAAGTAGTTTGGCAAATAAAATGTTTGCAAAGGAGGAACTATGCACTGCAAAAGGAACTGCATGTGCACACACTCCCCCTCCACAATTAGAAAATACATCTGTGAGAAACACTGTAACATTAATTGATAACTAGAAGCAGTTGATCCATGGCAAGAAAAAAAACAATGACTCTTAAAAGAAAAAGCTCTTACTGTTCTTGGGTCGAAGGTGAACAAAGCTCTGAACACCTTGACTTGGCCTATTAAAAAGAAAACAGGCTGTATGTTAGATAAAACATTTGCACACACTTTGTGACAAACAGGAGAGCGAGGTGAAACCACAGATGGTTCAGCCCTGCAGAACACCCAGCTACTTTCAGTCCTGTGAGTCTTCAGGTGAGTGAGTGCAGAAGGCAGCTTCTAATGTGGTAAACTACTCATCTTCCAACTGCATAAATCAAAGGCAAGACATCGTTCATTACGTCAACAAAAAGACACATTTCAGCACGTACAACAGCAACAACAGTATGAGTGGTGGTTGTTTATAGCTGCACTTGGGGCCTCTGGTGTCTCAAGTCTGGGGCTGAACTCTGCTGCTGAAATGGTACCAGAGCGGTTGTGGCTTTAGCTGACTAGATCAAGAGCTCATAGAGCCACAATAAAGCTTTTAAAACATAAATAATAACTGAATGGCGATATATTATTATTTTTTTTAATTAATATATATATATATATATATTTATTTATTTATTTATTT
>VUQK01028412.1:25374-38948 GCA_015106715.1 Bujurquina vittata | reverse complement strand
ACAAGAAGAAGCTCAGCACCACAGCCACAATGACCCTCAGTGTTTTCTTTGAGCGGGTTCGACCACGTGACAATCCCCTCTGTGTGTTGCTGAAGACCACCAAGTGACAAACTAGAATAACCAGGAAAGGAAAGATGAATCCAATCAGGAAGCGAAAAGCGGAGACAGGCCAGGCACTCTGTACAGGGTACAACATCCCACACTCTCTCTTTTCATCACCTGCCTCAATATGCTTGGCGTACACAAACTGTGGGATACTGCCTATCAAGGCCAGGACCCACACAGCAACACATCCATAGGCAGCCTGTTTGGGTCGCCTGTTGTTCTGACACCAGATGGGTCTGATGACCAGCAACAAACGATCCACACTGATCACAGCCAGTTGCAGGATGCTGCAGTACATCACCAGGTAAAACAGGCCTTTGACGAGCATGCAGGCCAGCGGACCAAAGTGCCAGTGGTCATCATGGACCAGAGGGACCATAAGCAGGGGGATGGAGAGGCAGCACAGAAGATCAGCCAGAGCGAGGTTGAGGAACCAGAGGGAAGTGACAGAGCGGGTCATGCAGAACCCCGTCACCCACACCACCAGAGCATTTCCAGGCACACCCAGCAGGACCACAAGGCTGTACATGACCAGAGCCACTATCTGGATCGGCTGAATCTTAGGAGTCAGAGGCTCAGTAATGGTAGGAAATGTGTAATTATCATCAGCATATGTGTCATTCTTGTCCAAGAAATCCATGATTCCTGAAAACTGAAATGTATAAGGCAAAGGTTAGTGTCGTGGGTAAATTAACCTTGGATTGACAACATTATAGATTCAACAATATGTGAGACAAATATGTTATCAAATGCATTTTCATAAGTCACAAAAACAATATACTTTGGTGGAGAAAAGTTGTGACTTTAGTATCAACTCACCAACTGTTCAGCC
The DNA here is from genome assembly GCA_015106715.1 of Bujurquina vittata. Classification (NCBI taxonomy): domain Eukaryota; kingdom Metazoa; phylum Chordata; class Actinopteri; order Cichliformes; family Cichlidae; genus Bujurquina; species Bujurquina vittata. The sequence goes on along the minus strand of VUQK01028412.1, from coordinate 38,011 downwards.
CCAGTTTACGTTGCTCTCTCCCCACTAAGAAGAAGTTGTGGAGCTGTTCTGCATCTGTGCTTTATACTCTCGCCCCACCCCACAGAAACAAAATTGCACAAGATTCCTGTTGAGAACACAAGTCCTCTGTATGTGAGTGCAGGCTGGAGGACTGCAGTCACAAAATTGGTGAATCTAAAAATGCAGTTTTTATAGCAAAATTCAAGTGTGATTTTTCAGAAAGTAATCAAGTTATTGCAGCACCAAAAAAGAAACTGGCCTTGAGTAATTTTTAAAATGAGCTTTATTCAACAATTCACTGCAGGTGCTGTAAATTCTTTTGCTTAATTTCAGTGTTCACATGAAAATAAAAGCTCTATTGAAATGTCAGTGTCAGAGATTGTACAAAGTAATGACTATCAATCTTGTCAGAACAAAGGTCCCAGTAACCAGTGTTTAAGGATTTCCTTAATGTTAAAGGTCATGGAGAAGCTATATGACTTCTAAACACACAACACACTGTGCTTGTATTGTAGGCAGGCTGCATATGTAATTCTAGGAAGCTCTGATTTCTGTGTTTCTCACCTCTCTAGAATGCGAAGAGGTCTCACTAATTAGTCAGGAGTTTGTGTGTCAGTTTATATTTGGTTTAGTTTTGTCATCTTTGATTCTTTTTATCAGCTCTTCAGTGTGTCCAGCTTAATGTGCACTGCAACTATGGAGCACTAATCCACTGCTGTGAAAGAAAAGCCAAAATAAAAAGAAACACTTGATTTTTTGAAGGCCTTTTTATTTCTACCTTGATAATAATAATAATGAACATAAACCCTCAGAACCCAAAAATGATTTCCTTTATCAATGGGGGGGGGGCTTTATTGTCCATCTCATAACAATCCTTTTACAGTAACACAACCTCTTTCTCATATAGAGACGTTATACAGAAATTAGCCTACTCACAAATTATAGTACAGTTAAAAAAAACTACAGTTTTAAATTGGTAATAAAAAGCAACTAGAGCTGCCCCCCCCCCCCCTTTATGTGGTTCAACATGCATCACATTGCCTCTGGAACGCGATTGTCCAATCTTGTGGGAAATGGTGATATTACACAACAGTAGTCATCATCTGTGATTCCCACAATGAAACATCTGATTTGGGATAAAGCTGCCTCATAGACGAGCTTTGGTCACAGTGTCCTGCTTCAATTTTAACAACAAAATATGGGTTTTTTTTCTTTCTTTGTTTTTTATGTGATGCTCCAACGATTCGAGACATGTCAGAGCAGAACTGCATGTGGGTCCAGAGAACAGGCAACACAGTTTACTTCAATTTAATAAATACTACACACTGAAGGTATAACCAGGTAAATATCCTCAAGAAGCCACCCAGGTTCAAAGCGGTGATCAGTGAGGAAGCTACAAATTACTGTTAGACAGAAAAATGAATTGAAGAAGCAGAGAAATAAATATCATAAGAAATACAATCATAAGAAAAAAGATTGGGTTCACTTGCTGTGGCAGGATTTCCTGTTTTAGCATGGTGACATCAACAACACCTATTTTTTAAATTAGAAAATGACAAGGAAGCTTAAACACAGAGTAAGCAAAATGTTGCCTAAATATTCAAAGAATATATACCACATTGCATGAATCACCAACATCAGCGAGCTGACTTTGTGAGAGCGTGGGTTTGTTTCTCACTGCACATGCAGGCTTGTCATTCTGTACCTCTTCTTGTGCACATTGGTACAAATAGGAAAACATAAAAGTCCCAGCTGGCATGGAGCTGTTACCATGTAAAACATATTATCATTACAGTATTTGTTGTTGTTGCCATAGTTCATATTAGGATGCCTCCCTCACTAGTCCCTCAGATTTGATGAGTTTTCGGAGGGAATGTCAATCAAAGGCTGGAGCGCTGCTTGGTGGAAGTGTAGGAGTGTCATCTCTGAATGCATCTGACTGAAGGTCTGCAGAAAAAAATACACTCGGTTAATGCTGGGATTTTCAAACACTGAAAATGAAACTGCTGACATTGAGATCCAGTTCCTGAAACATGTCATCTAAAAGTTAATTGATACAAACATAAATGTACTGAAAGTGGCTTTTCCACAATAAAAACAACCAACAACTTGCGCTATGTGTCATTAGTCTATCTCTTAAGAAGCAAAAAAGTAAACCAAAGTAAAGCTTTATCAAGACATTTAAAAAGATATTCTACATGTGCTTGTTGACTTAGACAGTCCTCTAAACTGCACCCTGTACACTGCTGCACCTCATTAACACCATAGACCAGTGGTTCTCAAATCCAGGCCTCGTGCCCCCCTGCCCTGCAGGTTTTAGATGTGTCCCTGCTTCAACACACCTGAGTCAAATATAGAACTCATTAGCAGGACTCTGGAGAACCTGACTGCATACTGAGGAGGTAATTCAGCCATTTGATTCAGGTATGTTGGATCAGGGACACGTCTAAAACCTGCAGGGTTGGGGGGCACAAGGCCTGGATTTGAGAACCACTTCCATGGACACACAGACACTGGCAAAAACTCACACACCTTGCAAACTGTATTCTGTATTTAGCTTTCTCTTTTCTGATTTGCATTTACTTCTGTCACACAGAAGCCTTCGCCAAGCCTTTGTTTTGAATTGAGTTTAGACAGTCCAGTGTGGATTATGCAATAATTTTGCTGTATTACTTTACTTCTCTATATATAACTCTATGTGTATAATCTGTATACTAGCTCCTTTTTTTCTTTTTTTTTCCATGTAAGTTGGATGGCAAAAAAAATGTAATCCAGCTTTGATGGATCATTCTTAAAGCTGTTGTTTTGACTTTGAATGTGCTCGCTACATACAAACTACATGACTTTTTTTCATTCTCTCTTTTTTTGTTTTTGGTGGCCACGTGCAATAGAAGTGCTTCTAATTCAATAAAATTTTACACATTGTGTTTTTTTTAATGTGTACCAGTGAAATAAAGCATTGCTTTTAACAGGTTCTTTGATCTCTTATTTTGAAAGTAACTCTGTTTCAAAAGCTTCCTTTAGGACCTTTGAAATTTAGCTGTATATTAACCAAATTTGATTTTTTTTCAAGTTATTTTTCTATTAAGTGTCCATGGTTAAGGTAGGATAGCCCGATTTGTTCCAATACATAATACACAACAAATCTCTCCTCTGAATCCATTAGCTGTCCAGTATTTGCACACAGTCCTGGTTCTGTGGACTGGATACAACAAAATAGCTCGAGACAATCTTTATGACACTATTTGCAGCTAAGGCAGAAACCTGGGTGAATCCAGAGGATTCTTAAAATATTGTCTTTTCTTTTATCACATTGGAGCTACAGCAAAGCTGATGTCAGATTTAGCAGCAACCACTTTTCCATGTTTCCTGACGGTACTGTCTGACAATCTATGAAGCAAACCACAGCAGCAGGTCACCAAAGGGAGCTGGCCAAGACCAGATTTGCAGACATAATAGGTGGGCAAGAGGCTAAGTAGTTTGAGCCATAATCCAGAGGTTAGGAAAGCAGCCTTGTAGCTGCCAGATGTCAGTATGTCCTCGTCTTTGTATGACTGGATTTTTGAGTAAGCAGTCCGTGAAAGAAATATTTTCATGCACAAAAACTAAACTGCTGTTAAGCTAAGATTTAGGGCAACAGTTGATTCCCGTCTTTGCACAAGTTAGGGCACGCATTTGAGTGTGTCAAGGGCGTTTTTTCATTCTGAGTCATCAGACTTTATTCCCTGCTTGGGAGAGATCTACCTGATCCTGAGTTCTGTGTGTTTCTTAAACACAACAGGAAGATGGGGTCGATGAATTCAGCGGTGGGCAGTAGGTTGCCAATTCAATACAAAGTTGGAAATGGTCCAGCTGCTACACAATGGTTTCTGCATCCAGCTCAATAGTTTACCTGGGGGTGATCCACATCCACTTTCACACTGTATATGGTGGGTTGGGCGAAGACAAGGCTTCTGAGAGAGAGCAATGATCAGCATTTACTGAACTTAAGCAGGTCAGGATATGAACCTGAAGGTATCACATTCCCTAACTTTTTAACCACTTATCTACTGTAAATAAGGTCACACTGGGAACCAGTGAGTTCAGCAGCCATCAAGCACAAAAATTAGAATTTGCTTTCCTAGTAAATGGAGATACTCGCTCAAAGGAGCAACTTTTTTTGCTTAAAAATGTATTAGAATTTTTTATCAGCTGACTGACTAATGAGCTCATTGCCTAAGCTTAATTTCTATATGGGAAATAATAAAAATTAGAATTATAGAGCGGGTTAATGGGCAGAAATCAAAATGTTTTGCCCAAGATCATCCTAGAAGGCTAGTCCAGCCATGACCTTGCAAACTGATGCAAAACCTTAGAAATGAATCCCACCCAAAATTAGAAAGCGTGAGGAGCTGTAATAATGCAGATTCTGTATGACAGCTTATGGTAGTTGTTCCTGATTTTCTGAATGAGGTAGAAAAAAGTAATTAATCTGGGGGTTTTCATATTTATAGTTTCATACACATTCATGCGGATGTTCATGCAGGAGGGTTTACTTCTTCTTTTTTTTCTTTTCAAATTGTAATAAAATATGAATTGAATACATATGACTATCCTAAGTGCAACTCACCAATTAGTGTCAAGCCTTGTTGCTGGTTCAGTATAACTGATGTCTCCTCTTCCTCCTCCTCTTCTCCCCAGTCTGCAATGTTTGCTGGGGGGATGCACTGCTCTAAGAAGAGGTCCTCTTCATCTTCCTCCATGTCCATGTTCTCTGGAGGCCAGCGCAGCTCCCCGCTCTCCACCTCGCTCAGCTCAGTTGGCTCTACAACAATGGAGGGTAGACGCTCCTTCTCGTGCTCGTGATCCAGGCAGTTCAAAGAGGTCTCCGTGTCTAAGACAGCCTCAACGGGGTCAGGGAAGATCTGAAGGAAAATTGATTATGTAGTGAGAGGTATGTTGAAGTGACGGTTTAATTTCATATCAAATAGAATTTGTAAAAATCATTTAGTTAGTAATCCTACAGATTTTTCTGTGTCTCCCCTTCTCTATCCCAATGTCACACACAGACACACACAACAACACACACACACACACACACACCTACGCAACGTCTGGGCCCTGGATTTTGTATACTTACTATGATTCGGGTTTTTAATCCTTGTTTTATCTGCATTTAAGTCTCTTCGGTTAAGCATTTCATGACAAATCTATTTTAAACTATCAAATGTAATAACAGAATTCCAGCTAAACTAAAAGTCATTCCGACGTAGTTGCAACATTAACATTTCTTTGAAAGAGATCTGTCACAACATGATTCTATGGTATTATGTTACCTGGATTGGCAATCTCTGGTCCTTACTCTGCAGGTCTTCACAGTCTAGATTTTGACCACTCATCTCCTCCGTACCTCTGCAGACAAAACAAAGTTTTAACCACACTAGAAGAGAAACTCACGGCGCAAAAGACTCTTTCTAATACTGCAAAACCCCATGAATCCCCAGAGCACATGTTTCATAAGGCTTGAGCAGCATTACATTAGTGCTTGTGTACTTTACAAGAATAGAGAACCCAGATTAAAGTGCAATTTATGTCACTTTAATGTAAAAAATTCAAAGGAAATTCATGATGCTGCTGACACAGATGTGTAACTCCCACTTGTACACTTCCATCGAACAACAAATCACATCGTCTGGGTTTCCATGAAACAGCATCATTGCCCCTTGTGTCATAGCTGAATTACACTAGGATCAGCTTGCCTGGCTTTTCATTGGTTAGAGATTTCCTGCCCTACATCGCACTGGATAAAGCTGGTATGAACATGTGAATTATTGGACCGTGCACAAATGTGTGCATCTCCTAATACACACAAGCACTCTCTAGATTAGTGCAGACCTCAAACAGGGTTTGATACCAAAATGGATTATGTAGTTTGGCGATCATATTTTATTTTCTGACAAGAAGCCAAGCGTCCTGTTTTGGCTTGGTTAACCCTTACACCCCCAATCTGCCTCAGTCATCAGCAAAAGGAACAGAAAGAAACGGTTTACCAAAAATGTTCACATGACCATGATCGGATGCCTACATGTCTGGCTCACGGCCAGCAGCTGTGATGAAACCACTTGTTTCAGTTACATGGATAAGTCCGTGTCCATATCCAACTTTAGTCTGTTTATGTTGTCCAGAAAAGCAGGCGAAAGGGATTAAGAAGGACTGAGGCTCCGTCTGAATCCTCTTTTTATCCCTCTTCCTTGCTCCTTGCTCTCTATTTCTCAGTATGTCTCAGCATGTGTCCTCTCTCCATAAGCGCCAGTCACAGTTTGTTGCCTGGCGTAATGACTCAGTCTGCTAAATCTTGCTTACTCTTTAATGAAATTTCAGCTGAAAGACGGATGTAATCTCCTTTTTTTGCTATTAGCAGTCACATGTCTCATCAAACTAAAGAGGTAAATCAAATTATTTTTAAACAGCTAAAGTTGAGAGGATGATCAGGACCTTTCAGCCTTTTCCTAAGATATACAGCGCTCAGACCCCCATTCTTTTTTCTTGCATCAAGCCAAAGCACCAAAGAGACGATAAACAAACCAATGCAACTGTCTGCTTTGAGGGTTTCAAAAGCGTTTTCAGCCCATTCCATCAGTGAGTTTCTCTCCCCTTCTCCCTCCTCTTCCCTCTCTTTCTCCAACTGAAATTGTTTTTGATTTCAGGTTCTGATTTCAGGCCTATCACACCTATTGACATGCTTGAGTTCATTGCATAATATGACAACTGAAGAAACACTAAGCCAGTTTGCACAACCGCCAAAATGAGGACATCATGTTCTTCCCTAAACAGGATCAGCTTTATGAGTACTCTATCATTTTTTTGACCCACTTGCGAATGTGCACGGCCTTACAATTCAATTTCTGATATTATGCTGTTGACAAATGTGCCACACTAAGCTGTTTGCGTGCCACCTGGGGTTGGAAACTTTCAGAGGCTATTATGATGAATGAGCTTAACCTCCGTGTAATCCCTTTCATGTACACTCACTCGAAACACCTGCACGTTTTAGCACAGTCAACAATCAGGATCCGCGTCCCCAGCGTGCTACATTTGGCTCATCACACAAAAAATATTCTTTATCACTATGTAGGCTCCTTTCGTGTCTACAGGTCAGATGATTAGGAATTTACACATCTAAATTTGGAGAGGTGTTAGTGTTAAACCAAGGCCTGACTTTACACCTAAAGGCGAAGATTAGTGTCTTCAGAAAGAGGAAGCTGAGATCAGAGATAAAGAGCAACCCCACTGCAAAAGTTTTGATCATTTTAATGATAAACTGGGTGGAAAGCAGCATGGTAAGCTATTTTTTTTTATTATTTTTTTCCTGTTTCTGTCACATAATCAGTTAATTTTCCTGTATTTTTTTTTTCTAACTTCACGCATACTTCAGATAACCAAACCACAGTCAGCTGCTGAAAAACTGTTTCTTTGAACTTATAGCATGCTGCAGTTGTGCAATGAATGAAAGCATACTGGTGAAATTATGAGGAAGCATTGCAGCACGCCTCAAAGGTTTTCCTGTTTTATGGCCATTATTTTAAACCTCCCCGACATCACCACAATTAGATGTCCCCATCAGTTAAAATGTTACACACCAAGCACCATCAGCACCTTGTGGTAAGCACCATCTTGTTTGCTTTTGTCCGCTTGAGACCACAAGAACACTCAAGAAAGAAAAAAATTTTTTTTTCATCCATTGCAAAGCCATGGCCATCTACATCCTTTCATTTACAAATTTAGCACCATCAACTTGGCTGGCTTCACTGCTTAATCTAAACAGCTGTCTTCACTAGAATAAAAATAATAAATGTAAACATAAAATACATGAGGCTGGATTCTGTGAAATCTCCTACACCTACAATGCATGCCGATTAAACCTTTTATAGGACATTCCACAAAACGAGCATTTGTCTTGTTGTAGGACATTAGATACAATTAAACTTGGTTTATTCTACATAAAACAACAACTAACAGTGAAATGACCACATAGTAAGACTATGACCTCATGGATAAACTGTCAGTTGCATTTTTGCAACTTGGAAGAAAGTTTCTTCAGGTTCACAGGATTCCAAGTTCCATCTGCTATCACAACTGCCGGCACCACAAGCTCCAGAAAAAAGCTACTGAAGAAACCTTAGAGTCAAAACAGTTTGTCATCAAGAGTTACATGTTTCCATTTCCCGTTTAAGTCTTATTAGTGTTGGTACACACTGCTGACTTTGCATGATGTTATCTTAATAACACATCTGAAGAAGTGTTATAAAGATAAGATCTTAGGGAAATCTGAGGGGGAATTCAGGCTCAGAGAATAAATAGCTTTTTCCAGTATAAATGCCATCTAAGCTTAAAATACACACAGTCACACGCATCCGCTTTGGTCGCCTCTTACCCCTCAGTTGCTGTGAGGCATATTTCTTCTCCATCTTGACATAATTTCACAGTGGTAAAGCTCGCCTCCTCCACTGGAGATACGAGAGGGGATGCAGGGGGAGGTGAACAGCTCCCACAGCATTCCCCCTCCTCAGAGCCCTCACTGAGGTTTTTGGCCTCCAGGGCGAAGCCTGGATAGGGAGGGTTCCAAACTCTCAGGGATCCCAGGAGTTAAACAGATGGTCAGGAGGTTGATGTGTGCCTGGCTCAACTGGTCAGGCAGGAGAGCGCTGTGTCTCACTTGTCTAGGTCAGTGCTGAGTCTGCTTGCCCAAAGTCTACATGCGCTCCGTTCTCTCCCGTATCCAACTTCCTTCCTCATGTCTCTCTCATTATCCCTCCCTATCCCACCCCACTGCCAGGCTTTGGAGAAGAGCAGGATTAGCGTCTCTTTCGATTACGGAGGCTGGATGGGTGACGTCAGCCAGGCTTGACAGTCCCCTCTGATGAGTTGGCACACTGGGTTGCTGGTGCATCTGTACAGAAACATATAAAGGGCACACAGATGGCCTGTGGTCCTGCTGTTGATGGATGTTAAATCATCTCCCCATCAGCACAAGTATTCAGGAGATGGACATAGGGCAGCTTTGCGTGTTTAATTATCATATTCTTTATATCCTACCCATTCTATCTGTTTGCATGCATATATATATATATATATATATATATATATATATAGTGAGTGGGAGCAAGTATTGCTAAACAGATAAAGCACTGGTAACAGCAGTGTCTAATCCCTTCTCCAGCCTAAGTCAACAGGATAAATGGGAGACAAGGTGGAAGGTGGGGAAAGGCATCCTGCTTCTCTAAATGACTAAATATTCAGTTTATGAAAAACTATGAGGGAACCCCACCCAAGATTTCACAGTTGAGAAGCTAAGACTCCTTCGTGATCAGGACAGTAGACTTCTCTCACTTTCAGATTTTATTTTTATTTTTTTTTGCTTGGCTCTTTGTGATGTAAAAGACAAGACCCTTAATATGGTCGTCTTAACTGCACAGCACAGGAGTTCCACCCACCTGCTATTCAAACTTTCTTTTTTCCATGGGCAGCAAATCAAAAGCAAGTTGGATCTATAGGGAGAGAGGAGCTAAAACTGCTCGTTTCACTCAGCAGATGAGCACATGCTGCACCTAGAATTTCTTGTCTGCTGCCTTTTTAAATTGAGATCCCATTTCTATATTTAGAACAAAATACATGCTGATATAAAAATGGTATTAAGTTGTGAAAAATAAAAACTTTACGTATTTTGTTTTGTACAACTTAACATTATCATCCCATGCAAACTGTTGCAAATCGACATTACCCTGACTGTAATAACATCAAGGCTCTCTTTTATTCAAGTGTCCAATCAGCCATGTAAGTGCTAGTAGGCTGTGCATAATAGGGCCATCTGTGGGCCTGATGATAATGACTGTCTTAGCCAAGGTTAATTCGGATTACTGACATTAGTGTCAAAATGTCAGTAAGGTTTTGGCTGGGTTTGTCTTTATGTTACACTGAGCTAGTGCCACACAGATGAGGACCAATGATTCAAGCTAATATAACATGAATGTTGCATAGGTTTGAATAGGTTTGGCTATGAAAAAAATAATCAGTTTGGGTTTTCTTTGTATTTTTTATGATAGTTGGTCTAAAATGAAAAGTTTGAAAGCTGTTTACTGTTGTTTGTTTTTGTTTTGTTTTGTTTTGTTTTTAAAGATAATCAGAATCAGCTTTTTTCACCAAGTGTGTTTTCACACACAGGGGAATTTGTTTTCGGCTGTTGTTAAGTGATGGTATTTAGATGAGAAGGAACACAAGGAGTGGAAAACACATGTTAACTCAGTATTTCATGAGAGAGGCTGACGCTTTTTTAAATGAGAGTCTTCTAGGACCCAGCCAAAAAAAAGCAACCCTCAGTGCATTGCTCTTTAACGGGTTTACTCACACGCTTCTGACAGAATAAGGCTACACCAGAACCCTGTGCATTTGCACTTGTAAATGCAGTACTTTACTTCTGTGAAGCTTTTGAATTGGGCCGTGCAAATAATATAACATAAGGCTCATACAATAGCAAAGTATGCATCAAAGTTTATTCCGTCTTCCAACCCCTTGATGGCGCTGTATAAAAAAAACCCTCACAGCCGAAATACTATACGCATGCGCACATAGTCTGTTTTCAAACTGAGGAGACATCGGCGGTAGACATTAACAGTGTTGGAAATTTATTGAGTTAGTCACGTTTGTCCACATTGAATCGTTTTTTCGATGGATTTAGACGGTGGCACATACGAGCCGGGATTTGTTGGCATACGGTTTTGTCAAGAATGGTGAGTGTTTTACTGTATTAGAGGGTACATAAGGTTACACAGCCGCCTAGCCAAGAGAAGCCATGCGCACATTAACCCACGTAATATTGTATAACTGAAGATGTGTCCGCTTGGTGTGTTTTTTCCCCCCAGTAACAACATGTTGTATCCCAAAGAAGACAAGGAGAACCGCATCCTGCTCTACGCCGTAAGTTTGTGCTGCTCATGTGTGGGAGCCGGCATGCATCAGGGCTGCTTTCTCCAAAATTTGTTAACCTGCAATCCTACAACACTCTTCTAACAATCTGGAATAAAATAAAGAGTTATTATTGATAAAGATCATTTACCCTTTTCCTGTTTAGACTAGAGTCAAAGTTTTATTTCTGTAGCACATTTAAAACAACTTCAGTTGGCCAAAGTGCTGTACTGGCTATACTGAATATATATTAACAATCACTAAACTCCAGTCTGACAAATAGTTATTTAAGCCATACATTTTATGTACTGAATTGTATAAAACGTTGTAAAATCCACGTATAGTCTTTTAAGTCTTGGAGGAAGAGTTTAAAGAATGATTGTTGCGATACAAGTTCTACAATATGTCTGTAATCATTTTTGTTGAATGTCCTGCTCTCTAACCAAAACAAAAATCCCAAATTTCAGTGCAGGAACTGTGACTACCAACAAGAGGCCGACAACAGCTGCATCTATGTCAATAAAATCACCCATGAGGTTGAGTAAGTAACCACAGTGCCGCATGAACTATCAAGAATTTTATTTCTTGAAGTTGAATAATTAGTCATTTTTCATTGCAGTGTCACGCTCACTTAAGTGTGTGACGAACTTCCTATTCAATCGCTGCAGCACTTCTCAGAGCAGCCAAAACAATTTTTGACATGTCCAGTTAGATGCAATATGTACAGCCACACACTGATTTGATTGAGTTTTCTAAATATGTGTGAAAGATTTTGTGTGTACACATTGAGACAGCACAATGCAGTTAGTGTTTTCTAACATTTTTCTCACATATTGAGAGGTTAATCGTCAGGGACAACATTTGTAATGGGCTGCAATTTGTAGTGCACACAGTACTAGAATATTGGATAGCATACATACATCATGTCAGTTGATGAGCCCTAAACCTCATGCTTCCATTTTTGTCCAGTGAACTGACACAAATCATCGCTGATGTATCTCAGGATCCAACGCTGCCAAGAACAGAGGACCATCCCTGTCCTAAGTAAGAGTTCCAGTTGATTATATGGGTAATAACACTTAAGTGTTTTTGTAACAGTCAGGTGGGCAAGTATTTAGACAGTGACACAATCTTCAGAATTTTCCCTATGCAGACCAACAAAGTGGATTGTGGATTTTAAATGAACTAATCAAGGTGTCATTTTCAGTTTTAATTCTGTGGATTTAACAAAAATATTGCTTTGACTGAAATTAAATGGGCGAACTAACATAACAGTACATTCAGTACTTGATTCAAAGTCATTTGCAGTCAGTCACCTTCAGTCTAGAAACTGCTTCCAGTTGCTGCTGTTTGTGGGTCTTTCTATTGTCAATTTCATCTTCATCAATAAGTGAAAAGCATTCTCAGGTCATGTTAGATTAGATTGCTTTATTGTCACTGAGCATTCAGTGAAATTTTCATTGCAGCCCCGTTCAAAAAGACATACATACAGACATATATATACTATACATAAAAACACTTAAATACACAATAAGTTAAAATTAGGACCAATAAGTTAAAAATTTGAATAAAATGTACATTGTAGAGCAGGAAGAAAGTCATTGTTATTTGGTTGGAGGGATTATGTGTGCGGCTAGAGAGGGGAGTAGGTGTGTGAGGCTGTAGTGGGGGGGGGGTGAATGTGAGGGTGTTGCTG
>VUQK01028412.1:7899-18639 GCA_015106715.1 Bujurquina vittata | reverse complement strand
AGACAAGGATGGAGGCATGGGGGGGAGCAAGAAATGAGGGAGAGGGGGGTTGGGGGGGGGGGGGGAGGGGGTGGGGGGGGGGGGGGGGGGGAGGGGTCCTATCAGACTGACTAAATGGTAAAGGTATCAGGCTGCATGAGTAATCCCTGTCTTCATGTCTGGTAGCCTTTATTGTTGTGAGTCATCAATGTATCTGATTCCCTGAATTTTAGTAGTAATGATGAATTCAAAACTAGCGCATAGCTTCGGTGAAATAACTTATAATTGCTGAGACAGTGAAGCATTTAGATTAGATTAAATGGACTTCTTTCTCCTGTGAGGAGAATTTCAAATAAAACAAAACAAAAAACATGTATATCATGCAATTGTATATCACTGTGCTGCATACTTTTATATATATATATATATATATATATTTACACTATTGATGTGAAGACACCGAGCTCGTGTACCAACAATTCCAGGTCAATTTTTACATCCTAAAAAAGAAAACAGAAGTAGAATAAATAGGCTATAACTCATCACCCCTCAGGCTGTGTTTCACTTTCTTGTGGTTGCAGGAGTGCCCACATCACTGAGCAACTTCACATGAACTTTTAGTACCAGTGTGCCATGCAGCTTTATTCACCTAGTGGAAAAACCTGCATCTCTTCCTCACTGTCATTCACACAGAATTGACTTTGTCTCCATTCTTCTGGAAAGGCCTTGTTATATAATTGTAGAAACACTTGTTGGCAGTATTTATTCAAAGTCACATATTCAGAGTCATGAAAAGCAATTTAAGAGTACAGCATACTGTAAAATATAAGGACTTGGTTTGCTTAAAATGATGTATGTCTCAAGCAGTGAAACTAACATGCAGATAGGACGCTTAGGATATTGTGCCAAAATAATTGAGTTAAGTTAAATGCATTCAAAAACGCATAGTTTAGGTGCCTTAAAAATAAGCCAACTCATAAAATGAGTTTATGAAAAGCCTAATGAATTTACATCATTAGGAGTACTTGTACACAGTATTAACATTACATGTTTTGTCATTTCCATACCCCCATAAGCTGCATTGCTACAGGACACTGCTTTAATTAGGTGCTATTTCAACAACAACAACACCCCCCCTCCCCAGGTCATTAACAGGGCTGGAACTCATTAATTGCCAGAGGAGTCTCAGTCATGGTGGCCTGTTGTTAGCTAAACTTTAACACTGTTCTCAGACACATGAACACTCAAAACCACATCCACAAAAAATCAAACAAATCCTACCTGAAATAACCACTGCGGCGTTACTAAAATAATGATTTTAACTTAAACCTTAAGTCTTTGTGCTCACCAGTGCAGGACTGTCCAACAAAAATCTTGTTTGTAATGAAAATAGCTAGCGGCTTATGCAGACAAAAGGTAGTAAAACTTCACTGTCAGTTTTTGTTTTTTAATCAAGGATACATTAATTTAGAAACGCTGTTTAATTTGAAGTAAGGACGGCGTTTGTATTTATAGAGTAATTTTCTAACTATTTTACTCAGGGATATCAACAGGAATACGTTTGTGCCTAACATTTCCAACATGGCTCAAAAGCCTGCAGAGCATAAGGGACAAGAAAGTCTGCTTTCTGTCTGGTCAGTTATGAATCCTAAACGCATGCTACTCTGAGCTGTTTTAAAACATGAAATAACTTGTAGGCGTAATCATCTTGCCCTTCATTTTGCCTTCTTCGGCCTGTTATACACAGGATCATTCAGGCTCTACGGCTTCCTCATTCTCTTGATCGGCATTTTGCCAAATTGGCTCCTGTGATGTGGATTGAGGTGCGCAAAGAGAGAAAGCAAAGAAGAAGAAAAAGAGAGAAAGATGAGGCCAACCCAGAGGGTGAGGCGCGTGTGAGAGGCTTGAATTTCATGAGTCACGGAAGTGTTATAATTGCACCCTAGAGTTCACTGATCAGTCACACAGATTGACAGCATTTCCATTTCATCCCGGGTTCAAAGCAGTCTCGGCAAAGTGTGTTTGGTATAATGGCACATCCGTCTATTCTCAAATCATTATGGATTTTACTTTGAAGGGTTTTTGATTGATGCTAAAGAGGAAAAAAACATCATATTAGTCATATTGTAATCTCTTGCTGTGATTTGATGGACAAAATATGTTGAAATCTTTACTGGAGTGAATGAATTATCTGTTTGCTAAAATGGGTCCACTCGACTCAAAGAACCGGCACATGCGCACAATTACGTCCCAGATGGTTCTCTTTTATATGCAGTCACAAAGTAGACACCAACTTTGGAGGTAACGAGTCTCGAGCTGCTGTGATCATGCGCATTTGTTGTCACGCTGTCTGGTCCGTGCGTCTTTGGCTCTTCACCACTTTGCGTCAGCGCATCGTTGCTCTGTGGGTTCAGCGGTGCGCTCTCCGGACAGATTTGAGAATTTTGAGAGTGTTTTAAATCTTTGGGATGGAGACTGACGATTTGAAAACTTCAAGCCGATTATTCCACAAGTCTTCATTCAGCATCAGCAGCCTCTTGTGGAGACGCGAAGGAGCGATGGGTGAACAGGAGTCTCCTTCTGAGTCCCAGAAAGTGCGCTCTAATCAGCTTGCAAAATCCAGTCAGGATCAAAACTTTGAAAAGTCAAAACAATGCACAAAGGTAGATATCAAACCGGGGACTGTAGCTGGGAAACGAGAGGGCAATAAGGAAGAATCGAGGAAAACCGGAGGGGTAGAAGAAAACATTAAACCCGAGAAACCTCCTTTTAGTTACAACGCGCTCATCATGATGGCGATCCGCCAAAGTCCCGAAAGACGGCTCACGCTCAACGGCATATATGAGTTTATCATGGACAACTTTCCATACTATCGACAAAACAGGCAAGGGTGGCAAAATTCAATCAGGCACAACCTGAGCCTGAACAAGTGTTTTGTTAAAGTGCCGCGTCACTACGACGATCCGGGCAAAGGCAATTACTGGATGCTGGACCCCTGCAGTGAGGACGTCTTCATAGGTGGCACTTCGGGAAAACTACGGCGCAGAGCCGCAGCGGGCTCCAGGGCCAAGCTGGGGCTAAAAAGGGGAGGAAGTCGTCTGATGTCCTCCGGCACTGCAACCAGCGTCACTTTGGCCGCAGCAAGTTCATTTTACTGGCCGGTGCCGCCGTTCCTACCTCTCCAAGCGCCTGTGCGCACCCACCTTGGCCCGGGAACTTATCTGAGCGCTCATCCTCGCTTCTCCAACCACGCCACGTCGGTTGTTTCACAGCGGGCCCGACTGAGTGCGAATGCTGCGGACACTGACCGGTTGGTACAGACGCACCAGGAGATGTCTTATATCGGAGTCAGTTGCGCGCAGTCCCGTCGCCACCAGATTGGCACCGCGTGCGCCGCGTTCTCCACAGCCATCCCTGCGTGCACCCTGCCGCTGTCAGATCCGTGCTCTTTTAACATGATCTCCGGACAAGCCAGCTACTTTTACTCTCACCACATACCGTGCGCCGCCACGTTTAGTCAAGAGGAGTGCACCCCCTCCAAGATCCCAGCGGCACCGTTTTTACCCAGGAACGGTCACTCAGACCTCGGAGGATGCTGCAGTGACTTTTCAAATTACTGTCCTCAAGTCAGTCCAAGCCCTTCGTCTTGGAATATAGAGAAATAAATAAACAGTACGGACGCCCAATATATTAGATTTGAAGCATTGCTAGTTTAATAATTGTTGAAAACAAAGGGCAAAGCCAACGCTTAACTACGGGTTAAACTTTCCTGAAAAACCTGAATAACAAATATCCTGCAATATTTACCAAAACGTGTCTGCCTTCCAGCGGACGTCTCAACATAGAAAGTGTCAATAGACTTGTTTTATTTCATTGTATTGCGCAGTTTAAATGACCAAAAATAAAAGATGAACTGCGTCTCAAGAATGATAAAATTATTAAACCTTCTTCCAACAATTCTACAATTTCAGAAAATGTGCAAAAATATGTATTTGCGCAGAATTTAAATCCAAGCTTATGTGCAAATGTGGCTTCGGATATTTTTTTTTAATGCAACTGATGTCCACTGAGTTTGCATCTGCTTCTGAAACTGTATTAGAAGAAAATATTTTGTATTATTTTCCTTTTTTTTTTTTAACTTTCCCACATATGCATTTATTAGTATCAGAAAGTGAACGGTTGTTTGCGCGCATGTCAACATTTTGGGGGCGGGGAAAGAAATAAAATTGAGGAAATATATAACTCTTTCTGAAGCGATTTGTTTTAACCAGCATGATAACCGACACATTTAAATATGACTTTGGAGCAAAAGTGTTGTTGAAGTTGTGCATTAGCTTTGTGCGAGGAAGCGTTGCAGATTCATTTCAAATGAAACCGTTTTGCGTGTTTAAGACTTTTTAAAATATGAGTTTACAGTTTGGGTTAAAAAAAAATACGACGTGAAAATGATACTTAAATTGTTCATTTGCTGCACTTGTTGTCTTCGATTTCGTTAATGTAGCAACCAAAAAGAAAAAAATACAAAGATATATATAGATTACATTCCCATTTTAATGAGCGTACATGTAATTAAACGATAAATAATGCATTTTTAATTGTGTTTTCTTTTTACCTCATTAAAAGCTACTGTTGTTGATTGTTCTTATTTGCCTGTGTTATTAAATGTTTCACTCTGGAGATTGGAGCCCGCACAATAAGAACTATATATAGACTGTTTTAAGGGAACGTTGTGAGGCATATAGAGGCCTCTGTGTGGGCATTCTGTGAGACACTTTCCTTTTTTTTTTTTACTGAACAATTCAAACGGGTTTAAAAGCAGAGGAGACATCGTGTTGGAACGGTGCGCAGTCTGTGATGTAACCTCAACAGGTAGACACGGCGTTTCCAGAGCGCGCAGATCCGATTGATCCGTCTTTTGTTTCAACCTGCGCCGACATCACTGCCTGCTAAACTTTCCCTCACCTCTCCCCGCCGCTCCCCCCGGAGAAATAAATTAATAGATGTACGTGGATGCAGATTAGAGTAGCTTTCTGTACAGCTGCCTCTTTTAAACAAAGGGTTCTTTATCAAAGAAAATAAATAAAAGAAGACTCCCAGCCCACCACCTTCCCAAACCCGGTCACATCCACATCAGAGCGCGCTGGATCAGGTAACTTCACTGTTGTCTAGATGGATATAAAAGATAATAATTGCATCATGGCCTGAATGATTGTAGTCGCAGCACAGAGAGCAGCAAGAGGAGGGAAAGTGAGCTGTGAACCAACAGGCTTATGGAGCAGGGTAGAGTTTTGTATCCTGAGGCAGGAGAAGATACTGTAAGAAGATACTGTTTGCTGGCAGTGTAATAAATCACATGCTCAGTTTGACAGCTCTGCTAATAAACACAGAGCTATAATTCAGCCTGCTAACATATGGTTTCACTGCTTTTAGTGTGCAGGAAGAAACAAAAACAGAGAAATCAGGACGGCTTTCTCAAAACCAACCAGAAGTCTTAAAAACTGACTGAGGAGCTAGTTCTTTGGTTAATTTAACCTCTAAATTCTTTTTATTTTTTTTTGTTTTTTACTGAAATCTCTGTTATTGGATAAATTAAACGAATGTACAAAAATTGTAAAGTGGAAGGGGACTTACAGTTTTTGTGTTTTTCTTTTGTTTTGGTGAGGAGGAAAGGGTCTTTGAACGATCACACACTTATCTGCATTAGTTCTTCCCTTAAAATGGGTCACAATTCAGTTGCTGTTGCACAAAGCTGTCCATCTTTGAGTCTTCCCTGCAAATCATGTCTTTTTCAGAACTACAGAATAGCTCTCTAATGCTACCTGTAATGAAGTTCATGTTCAGCGTGGGCATCATAATTTGTCACTACAAAAGATTCAGGGTTGTTTAAGCTCTGGAAAAATATGCCTTCAATCTGTGCCCAAGCCCATCCTCGTTTAATTTGAGGCGTTATAGCTTCAGTTTCACTCACATCAGATTCTCTAAAAATGTTTCCAGACATAGATTCAGTCTGTCAGACATTCACCTCTTTGGCACGCTCTTTCCGAAGGTGTCCTAACCTGTTCACGTATTTGAGCTCTCTTCAAAGTGCTGTCAGATGTTTTCTAAATTGCAATTCAGCCGGACCCTTTCATAGCCATATTTGGCATTGTGAGTGAGGATCACCTCCCTGGAAATAAACTCAAAATAACCAAATCTGTCAACTTGTTGGTGCAGGCACTGAATCTCCTCATTGCAAGCCGGATTTGGTGTTTGAGGGAGGTGATTCAAACTTCAGATATTAAGATTTACAGTAGCCGTTCTGATTAAGTTGAAAGAATTGTAATTCCTCTATCCCTTTTCTTAAAAAACCTGTCACAATGAGTTGAGCCTTGGACAATTACTCTGTACATCTGCATGTCTGGTAAAATGTATGTTTTGGTTTGTTTTTTGTTCTCGCCGTTTGTGAAAGCAAACAAAACAAAGCTAAGAATACTTCACGTTTTCTTCTTGTCTTTTTCACTAGTTGCTGAGTTTTTCTCTTCCAGACAGTTCCACTGCATGTATACAGGCTCATTTTACACCACAGTTTAGGACTTTTGGCTGGCTTAGGTGTGCTTCATAAAGCTGTAACCTAGTAGCACTGGTAATCAATCCCAGTCAATCACACCCACCTCCCTCAGCAGCACACAGGCTGCCATTATCTGCAGCAAGTGTTTTCGGCAGGTAGCTCTGCCACCGTTGAAACAAGGTGGGTGGGTTGCACACCTATGGGCGTCTGTCTGTCTCTTGCCAGAAAGCCAATCTCTCTCTCTCTCTCTCAGACATAGACATGTTCTTTCCCCTCATTCTTGTTATGTTGGACAGCAAAACAATGAGTTAACTGTTTGAATCAGCCATTTCAGTTTGGCTCCCCCCTGATTTATCTTTGTCCTGCACAATATTTTTAAGTATTCAGATTTATATTGAGTCCCATAGCATCATCATCATCATCATTATTGTCATTATTATTAGAGTTTTAGTATCCTTTTCAGTTAAAACACAAGCTTACCACAGTGCAAACTTGCTCTATAGCCTACTGCAAGTAAAATTCTGTATTCAAACTGAGTGACAGCATGAGCATACTTATGTAAGAACTTATGCTGCATTTAATATGCCATTGTTAATTGTATTTATATATCGCATTCATTACACGTAAACTCAATGTGCTTAACATAAAAGATACAAACATAAGAACTTTGTAGCTCTACTGTCGTAATGCAATAAAAACAACAAAGCAAACTTTACAAAGGAATAAAACCTTCGCACACAAACACACACGCAGTTATTGATCATAAGAGGAAAATGATCATATCCACGCTTGTTAGTCTTTAGAAGAAGACTTTTAAATAAAATGCAAATAAAATGCAATCAGTAATTGAAATAGTGCAGAAAAGGGAACCGTTTTGTAGAGTTGAACGAGGCTGTGGTAACCCGGTAGTTCTAACAGCATTTTCTTGAGCGCATTTTTGAAGCGACCCGGAAGTAGTTTGATCCACGCGAGTCGTTGCACATACGAAGGCGAGCAGAAAGCGATCCGAGGAAACTGTTTTTATAAACCAGCAAACATGTAAGTACCTGTGGTGATCACCCAGTGTTTTTAAAGATTAGTAATTTATCAGCGTTAGAGACCGAAATCTGCAGGCAGCGGCTAGTTAACATGCTAACACTGTTAGCCTTTTCGTTACCCCGACCGCTTAGCTCGATGTGCTTTCGGTGTGCTGCCTTTTCACGACTAGCTGTGTTACAGCTACGCTGAGGTTACCTTGAAAAAATTTCGCACATGTGGTCTGGTTTATTGTAAAGTTTAAAAGTACTGATTCTGAAGTCAGGCTATAGAATAAATGCTAGTTTGCTAAATGCTAACACGAAACAAAGGGTTTGAGCGGCGTTTTCTTATTAGTTAACTGTATGGTGATATAAAAGAGTCCGATAAAGGTTACAAAATCTGTAAAAAGGTGAAGCCGATTGTCTCGGTCCACCATGAGAATTAGTCCGAAGACATGACTGTATGAAGCTTTTAAGGGCCTCGGTTTAAGCTTTAAGCTACAGTGTGCTTTTTGCAGCTCTGTGTGCTAAACAGTGGTGAATGATGATACTATAATAACCGAGTTTCATAGGTGAGGTGAGCCGGTTTCCCTTGTCTGTAGTGCACAGTTTTGCACTTGACTTTGTTCCGTAAGTAGTGGCACATGAAGGAAAAATACAGTCAATACTAACAAAATGTCTCAGTAGAACCATAAAAAATTAAATGTGTTTTTAAAAAAAATAGGCTTCTTACAGAGCAGAAATAAAACGGAAACCGTCCAATATTACTACTGTGTCATTGTGATTATGCTCATTTATTGGGATAGTGGTATGATTTTTGTCTGGTTCCATTCCCAGGAGCCTCTTAACGAAGCCCAAGTCAGAGATGACCCCCGAGGAGCTTCAGAAGCGTGAGGAAGAGGAGTTCAACACTGGCCCCCTCTCTGTGCTCACACAGTCAGTGAAGAACAACACGCAGGTCCTCATAAACTGTCGCAACAATAAGAAGCTGCTCGGCAGAGTCAAGGCTTTTGACAGGTACAGGGCCAGACACTTATTCAGTACGCAACATGCTTGAGAGTTTAATTTGTGATTACTTGCTTATGTCATTGTGTTTTGTATCTTATTTCCTTTTTTTTGTTACCTTTTAAGCCTATGTTTATGTTGTTATTGGGTCACTTTGGTGCCTTTACAGTATTTACTGGTTTCTTGTTTTTCTCCAGTGCTTTCATTTATTATTAAACATTACACTCCCTCAAAGATAAGAGCAATCAAACACATTTTGTTTTGTTGCTTTGTGGTTTCCTATATACTGTAATCTGGAAAATTCTCCTGCACATTTGATCATTTTAATAATGTAAAGTGCCAATAATGTGCTGGTTTACACAGTTAACAAATGAAAGGTCCCAAGAGGAGACACCAATCCCTTTGGGGTTGCATCAGGAAGATCCAGTATAAAAATCTGACATATAAAACATGCCCGCTGTGGTGACCCATTGCTATGAATTAACTTTTTAATTTTTTTAAAAAGTCATATTCATGAATGTGTGTAGGGCTTTAACTAATGACTATTTTAGTAATCAATTAATCTATTGATTATTCTGACGATTTATCAGATTTTTTTTTTTTTAAAGGTACATTCTGGGGATTTTTCATTGAACCACTTAAGCCTTTTTTTAAAATAAAATATTACAAATACATTAAAAGATGCAAATAAACAAAGAATTCAATAATTTTTTTAAATAAGTAAAAAACATTTTATTGCCTAAAATGAAATAACATAGCATTTCTTCAGTGAATTTGAACCAGGTGTTGCTAAAACTATTCCACTTCAGGAGTTTTGGGTAAAACATATTTACAGACAAAGGTGATTTTATCTTAAATGCAAATTGTATATATATCTATTTGTACAGTTTTGGCTTAATTACTGCTCTGAATATGTTGTTTTTTTCAGCAAATGGTCTTTTTTTGAGTCTGTATACTCCAGTTAACGATTAATCAATTACTAAATTAGCTGTCGAATATTTCAATAATCGATTCATCACGATTAATCATTTCAGCCCTAAATGTGTGCATGTAAAATCACAAGCATTTTATTTCAATTTATTTTCTCTATATTGCTAATATTACATCATCACTGGCATTTCAGGCATTGCAACATGGTCTTGGAGAACGTGAAGGAGATGTGGACAGAAGTCCCAAAGAGCGGAAAGGGAAAGAAGAAGTCGAAACCCGTAAATAAGGACCGCTACATTTCTAAAATGTTCCTCAGGGGGGATTCTGTCATTGTGGTTCTGAGAAATCCTCTAATCACAGGAAAATGAACTCTCTAAATGCTCTCAGCTAAACCACTCACCTACCTTTTTTTTTTTTTTTAACTGTCCCCTAAAGGGAGTGGTTTGTAGTTGCTGTAACCTTATTTGGTTTGTTTGTTTTTTTTATGTTGGATTGCTGAATTCACTTTTAAGACAGAAAAAGTGTCATCAAAAAGATGTTTCTCCTACTGAGTCAGGTAGGCACAACAGTGCTTTGTCTACAGACGTTTTCTGTCTTTTTCATTTTCATAATAAAAGTGATGAAACGATGAAACATTGTGCAGGTATTTATTAGCGTTTAGTTTCCCAGGTTCTCCCTACTTCATTAATACTGAGTATATCCAGCTGATATTACGTAAATGTTGATCCATGCCACTAGTCTTTTTTTATATTATACTTTATATTAATTTGCTCTGGCAACACAAAGGTGTTATGTTTTCAGATTGTCCACCCATCCCAATCTTGAGAATTCAGTATCTCACATTTGGCACGTATGTTCACTTGGACAATCAAGATCCCTGACCTCAAAAACCATTTTGGCTTTAACTGAAGAATCAGTTTAATAATCATTGCAAGATTTCACAGAAATATCACCTTTTGTAACAAAAAGATCTCTTTACTCTGACATCCTAATGTCCTACAAAAAAAGAGAACTTTTGAACATTATTCAGTTCCAGGACTCAGGAACAGATGGGATGGTTGTGCCCTTATATTAGATTTCGTGCCTGCTTAATATCCCTAAAATGTTTTTATTACATATCAGTTTGAACAGATTTTACTTTGAACTGCAACTTCATTGATTGATGAAGGCGTATTTTCCTGACTGCTCATTCACTGCAGTCATTGAAAAGTTATTTCTCCTTGCCAACCTCACCTCACCCCCCCCCCCCCCCCCCCCCCCCCC
>VUQK01028410.1:2377-16177 GCA_015106715.1 Bujurquina vittata | reverse complement strand
TTTTCCTTTTTTGGCAATAAATTTCCTTTTTCTACCACCTTTATTCCAAGGTCCCTTTTTCTCTAACTGGTTAATACATTTTTTTTTTCTTTTTTTTTTTTTTTTTAAAAGCCTGGCTTTCTTTACTGGGAACAGAGCTGCCTTACCCACAGACTTTTCATACTCAATATCAATCCATCTTTTCTGCCATATTATGGCAGCACAACTTCTTTATCTGCATCTGAGTTTTTCTGTTTATTGGATGCTGAGCCGCATATGAGCTCCCCTCATACGTAGGTAGAAGCTGGGCAGACGTTGCACAGCAGGATGCCTCCAAGCTTATTATTAAGCATATTTTGGGTGACTTCTTAAGCTTTTGCATCAAAAAAAAAAATTAGGCTGTTTGCTGAATTTAAATTGAATTTAAAAAAAAACAAAACAAAAACAAGTTGAACGTCTTTGAGACTGCTTAAAGACGGCAGAACATCCGACGTAAAATGAGGCTTTTGTTCTTGTTGCTTTTAAGATGTCGCCTCCCCCCCCTCTTCAGTTGAGGGTTGAAACACCTGAAAGAGAAGTTGCATATGATTGCATACTGCTTACCAGCAGACTTTCATTAGGATTTTCTGTCCTTCAAGCGTTGTGGGAAGAGTTGCTTTCTTCTTCCTAATAAAAATGCTTTCTTTTTGTCAGTGTAGAAGTTGCATTTGTTTGGAGGGGGTTAACTTTTAACTCAAATCATTAAATCACCTGAACTTGAGGAGAAACTCTCCCTATGATTTTTTTTATTTTTTTGCTATAGGCTCAACTATCAGCTGGTTTTTGATGGTTATACGTTTTGGTTGTACTTGTTTGATCCCTCTCCTATGGGTTACAGTATACAGATATTTAAATTTCCTACTCATATTCTCTTTTTTCCAACTCAGGTCAACCTCCTTTTATACCAGCACGCCCCTTTAAATCACTCGTAATGACATTTTATGCCTGACCTTTATGGATTCCATGTCTTCACCTTGTTCCACTCCTCAGGTGTTCAGCTTTCGCCTCTCATGCCTCTAAAAAAAGAAGCCATCCACGTACACTTGTTTACTCACTTTCCATCTTCAAGCAGAACCATATCAAGAGAGGGCCCGAACGCGCTACTGCACTCAAGTATCAGGCAGCACTTGTATCCCACAACCTTTGTCACCCCATCTCTCAATACCATCTTCCTCTGTGACTTCTGCAGCTGTGTAATAGTTGTTATCTGAGAGGCCAGGAGGTGATGCGATTAGTGTTTCCTAAGGTGTGGATTTCACTCTAAGGAAGAGAGACTAATCCCATGGCTCCACAGCTGTGTTTACAGTATATTAGATTATAGGGTCACCTGTAACTGATTTTTTTCCCCCCCTTTTTTTTTTAAACTTTTGAACACTTGATATTTGCGTATTTTTCTAACTGAACTTTTTTTTTTGCCTCTGGTTGCTAGCTCTCTGCACCTGGTAGCTCAGGACATTATGTTGCGTAACATTAAAGAAAAGTAAGACCTGGCTCGTTAATGCATTTGGAGTGGATCGATATCTTGGCACACAAGTGTTTCTGTCATACCAATAACATGGCCTTTATCCTGCAGCGTTAGTGCTTCAAATGTCTGAGTGAGTTCTTGACCTTTTCTGTACAGACACTATAATGTCTCGCAGTCTAAATCTTTTTTTTTCCCTTTCCCCCCTCCAGGCTTGTGTTATAAGAAAAATATACCCTGGATGAAAGTAGTCAGTAATCCTTTGGTCTGCAGGCTTTATAAAGGGCTTTAATGCTTTTACTTTAGTCCAATGATGCAATTTGCAGTCATGTTACACCATGCTGGTTTGGTTAAATAACACAGAACACTGGGATTGTAAATGAAACTGAAACTGAACCTATAAGTTCAGTTCACTTTCTGGATTGATTTTTAAAAATTTTTTAAATTTTTATCTGTATATGTTTTCCAAAAAAAATATTGACTGATATCCATCCATTCATTTTCTATGTGTATCCAGGTCACATTATATAAGCTTGTATATTGTAATGAAATTTTGGGGCAGCAGCATTAATCCCACAGAGCTCGAGGTGCTTGGCTTTTTCTATGACTGGTGGAAATGCCTGTCAGTATCGATGAGCCCTACCAGTTTGAATCACAGAATAAATACAGACATTTGTCACAGCCAGTTCTATTTCTACCATAGTTTTCACTTTTAAGAGAGCTTTAATCAATCTTCATTATTTAGTATTAGAACTGGAAAGAAAAACCATACAAGTAACATTAGTTACTGGTTATTTATAGCTGGCATGATCAACATCAGATTGCTGTACCTATAAATGTTTGCAGCGACTCTAACAACTCGCTGATCTGGATCCAGTCATCTTTGGAAGGGTTAACATCACTAAATAGGGGCTTAATTCATCCATGGTGTGAGGGGAATTTTCAGCATTGGCAGAGGTGTACAGTATCCGACTGCTCATGTTTAAAACTTAAAAGCTAAATGTATTGACATTCAGTAGTGGATTTGAAAGGATTTGGATATGACAAAAGCCCAAGAACAATTTTAAGATGCAGGCGATGATTCAGAGCTCTGGAAACGGGCTGCACACTTTTGCATGGGATTATTTTTATTTCATTTAGCATGCAAAGTGCAGCTTTGTAGTGTTGTGTATATTACAACCTCATAAATTATTATTATTGCCCCCTAAGAGAAAACCTGCTATTACAGATACAGTTAGCAACAGTTGCAGTGCTCTGATTTTAACCTCAAATAACACATTAAGTGAATATATCTATTGCTGGATGTCAGCAGGCCAGACGTCACTCTGTGCTATTGATGTGTTAATATAGTCATGATCTGCTCAAAAGCTTAGGCTCCTATTGTTTTTAATTGAAGATGATATTTGGGGATTTACTGGATGTGGGTGTAGGCAGGGAGATGCTCTGCTGTGTGTGAGTGTGCCAGAGGATAAGGAAGTGGAGGGTTTATTGTCTGAGCATTGAAATTGGGTTTTTTTATTCTGCTTTGGGATTTCAATAAAGTGAGAGAATAGGGCTGTCAGATAGTTAGGTGACTGATGTCTCCCTGCTACCTCAAAGGCAAAGAAAAAGAATATATACCCCCCCACCCCTGATCCTGCATTCATAGCATAGCAAAAATACTTTTTGCATTTTAAATTGCTGGTGTCTGAAAGTGATGATAAATTAAAAAAATGACCCTTCAAAGAATGTTTTTCTGGTTATCTATACATGTGACCTGCACGGTGAGTTAACGACTTAAGTTATCTGTTGGTCTGTTGGTTTCTTCTCCTGCTAGTGGAGGCCGATCTCTGCAATTTTATCCATTTTACTAAGTGCTTCTTCTGCGATTGATGATTTGTATGAGGGACGATTCTGTTCAGACAACAATCAACAGACAGTTGTTTTGGAGGAAATAATATGCAGAAGTAAATGATCTAATTTCTCATCAATTTAATTTTGTGCATCCGCACCATATTAATCTGGTAAATCCACAGCAAGAACCTTTGAATGCAAATTGAGTCCTATGCAAATGAACTGAATGATGTTGGTTTCATTTATCTTTTCTGAGGAAATACCTGTTTTGGCAGAATATATGCAAACTAATTCACCACTAACAACATTTGGTATCCAAATATTTTTTTTTTCTTTCCTGAGAAGTCAGCTTCGCCACTGCTTTCATCTTAAAACTGATATCCTCATGACATCTGAGTTCAAAGCCTTGCCTCTGTGTTTGAAGAATCGTATGGGGGAAAGGAAGGTATTTTAAAGCTGCCAGCCTATAGTAATGGATCTGTGTAATTTTCACACATTGTGATGAGCCATTAGCGAATGCATTTGCGAACATTTCTTTCAGCTTGTTACCCAGACGCAGTTTTCGCACTTGTGACACATTATTAATGGTTTGCTATGTGAATAAATTAGTGCCTCTTCTTTCAGCTACTGTAAACTGTAGCAATTAAAAGTCAAATGTATGCTGCTGAGTTTTCTGTGAGGGATTTTCACAGCACAATTCTGTGTTTTATGGATCTGTGCCAGTAAGAAACATTTTTGTTTACTGTCAACCAAAAACAGGCAACTCGTCATTTTGGCTTCAGTTTCAGCAGAAGCACCAACTGTTAATGGAAATATCAAAAACAGAAGTGAGGTGAGGTCCACTTGCAAAGATCGCACTGTCTACATTTATTTTTTTGGTCTCTGTGTCACAATAAACATGGACTAAATCCATTGCCGCACAACATCGCGCTGGTCAAAAGCAGACCAGAAAACAATCAGTACTGCCTGACCCTCTTCACCGCTGCCAATTATTTTGGAGCAGATGACATGATTTTTGGCTGCTCGCTGAAGTACATTTTTACCTCAATCTAACACACTCTGCACCCTGACCGACTTTTGAGTGATTACAAAACCTGCACTTGCAATTTGCACGCTGTCACGGTGGGTTGGTTTTTCCCTTCAGGGTGCAGACAGTGCAGTTGACACAATAAATACACAAGCCTTTAGTCTCACCTCCATATCAATTTTTGTTAATCTTAGCTTAAGAAATCTGTTAAGTTTTCTATCTCTGGTGCATTTCAGCTGGATCTTTTATTTAACTTAAAGTGCTGTAGGTCATACAGGTTGTGGTTTTGTTTCAAAGTTTCTACAGCAGATTATTCAAAGTTTGTCTCTAATATGCAATGCAAGCTCACCATCATGATCCCCACAACAAACAAGTCCAAGTAGTTCCAAGATAAACATCATCCCCAGGCAGCTCACTCAAACTGTCAGTATCTGAGACATATTACTTCCTACTTATCTATATGTCCTCCTTTCACTACTGCTGGCCCCTGTTCCTCTAGCTTCTAGCTTCCTCTTTCTAATAATACTGTAAAAGCTCTGTAATGGTTTATATTTACTTTCACTAACCCATCATTTTCTGTACCACATCCCTGCAATTTCATCACTAGCTTGTTTCAGAGGAGAGAGCTGCTGTCAGCAAGAAGTGTAAAAGTGGAAGACACTCAGTCAGGAGTTCCTGAAGGATTTTGGGGCATGAGGTACTTCTTGGAAAAGTTTCTGTTACTCCACTAAGTTTAGAAACCACTCGGCTCTCCACTTCTTCAAATTCCATCAGCTTGTCTGGCAAGGTCTATTGATTGGGCTGGCTCGGTGAGCCACAGTAACTGAATGGAAGGAAAGCGGTTTCACTGGAGCCTGGAGAATTCCTCTGCAAACAAACATGACTTTGGAAAGCAGTGTTCTGAATGAACCAAGAAACAGCAGCTCCTTGAAAACAAGCTTTAATCCAGCCTTTCATCAATTTTGTATACTCTAAACAGTGAGTGCTGCTGAAGTCTGGAGATGTTTACCAAACAGCACATATGACATTTGTATCAGAAAGTTGTAAAGCAAATTACTTGTGGTACATTGTTCTCTTTGGGCTTGTACGTATGTTCATAAAATACATTTGGCACGCCACAAGCAACACTACATGTTTACACATCAGGCCTGGCACATAATCTGATATTCACTCTCCTTTTCTATCCTAAACTGATAAACACTTTATGAGTAGCAGGTGAATGCAGTAAAATTCTGTCAGTCATCTGGTGCTTTACACTGAGCGTTTACTTGGTAAAACCAAGAACAATTAAGCAGGAATATGTTATCTCTAAGGGAAATAAGGTGAGGAGTGCGGCCATCTGGGAGGTGCTCAGAGTAGAGCCGCTGCTCCTCCACATCGACAGGAGCCAGTTGAGGTGGCTCGGGCATCTGATTAGGATGCCTCCTGGTTGCCTCTTGGGTGAGGTGTTCTGGGCATGTCCCACCAGCAGGAGGCCCCGGGGTAAACCCAGGACACGCTGGACAGGTTCTATCTCATGGCTGGCCTGCTAATGCCTCCTGATGAGCTGGTGGAGGTGGCTGGAGGAGAGGGAAGCCTGGACTTCTCTGCTTAGGCTCCTGCCCCCGCGACCTAGCCACGGATAAGCGGAAGAGAATGGATGGATGCATATATTCCAGAGAGCTGTGGGAAGTGAAGACTCCTGTGATGTCATTAGATGCTGCCTTGGGAAAAACAAAGAAACATTTTAACTGTTGTAACGCTCGAAACAACCCAAACATCTCTCCAGGCATGTGACGTGTTTATAACTGTAGTATTCTTGCTTTGGTTTTTGCTCAATAGACCTTCTGCCAGTTTTGCATTGCAGTGACTGACCTGTGAAGAATAGCCTTCAAAGTGGGAATCCCCTCAGAAACGTGCTGGCAGTTGTACAGATACTACATCCATTTTTTTGAAGTCTACATTCTACTTAAAAGATTTCTCATCTGCCAGTGTGCCCCTGTCACCTGCAGCAGTTCAGGTTCAGGCTTCATAGTGTAAGGTACAGACCCAACAATATTCTAAAGAATACATAGAGAAACAGCATCATCAGGATAGATTATAATTCTACCCTTGTTGCCTTTATAGGCACCGGGGTTTTGCCTTTGTCCTCCTGATTTCTTGATTTCTAAAGCTGACATAGAGGGCCAGGGTCATTTCAGAGTTCAAACAAGAAGCTGAAATTGAATATGGTTTAAAGTCTTATTTGCATCATCATCTTTTTTTGTTCTTTTCAACTCTACTGTCATATCTCTCTTCATAGAAAATGAGTAATGAGGATAAATTCTACAGGGACCATTTCAGCACATTAATAGTCCAGGTTTACATCGCCAACAACTCAAGACCCGAGTCCAGACGTTTTAATAGGGTCCTTGTGGCAGTTCTCTCTCTTTTGGCATGAATCTTTCATGGTGCACTGAAACTCTTAATCCACCAGTGGAAGACACTCAGGAGACAGTTTGGCACATGCTAAGTATCTCTCCTAATGATCAATGCTGGAGAGAGTGGTGAGGACACCTGCCAAAGAGAGAGGGACACAGGCAACTGCATGCGTGTTCATATTATGCAAACAAGAAAGTGATGTTTAAAAATGTATTACAAATGTAATTGCACTGAAAGCTCCAGCTGAAAGCAATTTACAATATGCATTTTAAAAAAATATTTTGGTGGTAGCCGGGCTGATGAATTTCACATCAGACAGAAATCCTGGAAGATAATTCTCTGGTTAGGATCTGCAAAAGCAGATCGAATCCAGGTGTGCTTGTCAGTCGTAACACTTATTTGCTTACATAATGTGTCTTGCAGCTGGGTGTAAGTATTTTTGAGTGTACTAAAGTATTCTGACTTTATTAATGTTACTTATAAACACTGTGTGACACATGCTAATCAGAAATCTGATTTGATTTTAGTGTGCAAGTATTTTGTAGCTTCTGTTAAAAAAAAAAGTGTGTACACACACACGTATGTATGCTAAATAAAAAGCACTTTCATAAAAAAACAACTATTCTAAAGCATCTTTTTCTGCTCTGCTTGCAGCATTATCCTCTAAGCTAAACAATATCTGTAATAGGTATGCTTGGCTGATGTTGATCCCAGACATTCATTAATTCCACGCATGAACGATCCACAGCTCTGTTCTGCCTGGTTGTCCGACTCTGGCGCTTGTTTTGGGACTTGCTTGTAATTGACCACAGTGTTGTGCTGACTCAGGGTGGCCTCGCTGGCCTCCCGAGGCAGAGAAAGCTGCGTCACCGCTCACAATAAATGTGGTTTTAATAGGCAGGAAATGGCTCCGCTCCAGAGCAGGTTGACTACGAGAGGCAGGAGGGAATTTTGAGAGGGAAAGACATTCAAGTTTACGTGGGAAGTTTAAGGGAGAAACAATGGAAGGAAGCTGATTCTGTGTTTTTCCTGCCAAAGGTGCAGCTGGTTTCAGGTGATGACACAGCACCTCGTTAACGCAGCAGTGACTTGGGGCTATCATGCCAGGGTGCTGGGGTGATTTATTATCCGTTTTTCGATGAAAGCCTCCTCAGATTAAAGGGATGCCTCGCTTGTGGAACCAAATATAACAACTGCATTACAAAACATCCAGGTTGGGAAGGTGTCAAGAGCATTTTGAGGCATGCTTTATGTTTATTTATGAGATGAGGCTCTTGTCCATGTAGTCAGAAATAATCCAACTTGTTTAGCTGAGAAAGGGATAAACAAGTCAATGTGATTTCCACAAAATGTGTATTTCTTTCCACAAAAGAAGTGCGCAGAGGATGCGGCTATGCAGTGAGTTTGGAATTTCATTAAAAACGGTATAGACAAATACCGTTGACTCATCTACTGTACATTCAACCTGTGAACATCAAAATGCGCATCTGTCTGAAGCAGTTTCTCGCTGTTCTTTTGCTTGCATGTTTTTGCCTCTCCTGTAATTTGTTGTCATTGTTGGATGTGCACCGTAGTATAATAGATTTCAAAGACAGTGGACCAGTTTCTGTTATTGCAGTTCTACATATCTGTGCAATTAATTATTACAGTTTAGATTTACTTAAAAAAATGTAGCCCTCTGTTGCTGCAGCTCAGATAAAGCTCTCTGTCAGTGTTATTGGTGAGCAACATTTATGTGAAAGTGACCTTTATCTGAGTGACAGAATGACATCATAGATTCATGAAGCCATAAATATTGTTCCATGTCTGGGGAAAAAGGGGATTTAGATTGCAGTTATACTCAAAACCAGGCTGAAATTATTACATAATCTTATGTGAGAGGGGAAAAAACAAAACAAACAAAATAAAAAGATTGCATTGGATACATACCTCTGATATAATGTGTTTATATTTAAGTGATCTTAATTCCCTTAGCAGTGCTATAGATGGTGTCATGTGATGGTGAATGAGGACTGTTTCTGTCCCTGTAAACGAAGATCTGCTCTAATTACTTGTCCAGAATAAACTACAACCCTCTTATCTCCTCTCTCTATCCCTCTCCTGGGGACCATCAAATCCAAGCCCAGCTGGCAGCACCATGTTTACAATGAAGCAGTTTAGTTATCTTCAGTCCACACTCTTATTAAATAACAATTGTCATCCTTGTTTAGAAAGTAGTAACAGCCCAGTAATACTCTGAAATTAATTACTAGGCTACCTGTCGCCATGTTTTCTTAGTTACTAATATTCAGAGAGCTCACACTCTCAAACATTCATGTGCATATAATGATACTCTAATCACTACTGCAGATACTGACTATTAAGCCTAACATGAAAAACTTTTGACTTTGTTAATTTGATCAGACATTTAGAATAAAAATATTCTAAGACAGCCACTGTATAACAAATGATTTCACTGTAAAACTGAGACGGCTCCTGACCGATTTGTCTGTGATTGTTATGAATAATTACTAAAAATAATATTATTGTATGCAATGCTTCAACATTAAGTTGCAACCCTTATGCTACCTGAAATAATTCCAAAATAAAGTGTGTCATGAGTTCTACGTGTGGGAGAGTGGCGCTCATTTTATATGTCTGGAGATTATCTTCATAGCTGTGATGAGTCCTGTAACATCCGGTGTTTTTTAAGAATATGACAGAAGTAAATGCAGTCTGTCTTCTTTGGATCTTGTAAAATCCAATCAGTAGGATAAACACACACATAAAAGCCTTCATGTTGTAGCCAGTGCAGCAGTTGGTTGCCAGTATTGGGATGCAGTGCCAAGTGAGCCCAGCCTGTTCCAATCCAGACAGAGAGGTCTGAAACTGCTTCAGGCAACTCTAAAAATTTGGTTACTACTTTCTTTTTTTGGCTCTGTATGCTATCAATATCAATCAGCGTGGATACACTATATGGACAAAAGTATCAGGTCGCTGGAAGTATAATGAAATGTGCTATATAAATAAAATTGACTGTACAGAATTTTCATTACCTCGGGTGTATAAAAGCAGGCACCAAGCCATGCAGCTTGCCTTTACAAACATTTGTGAAATAATGGGTCATTCTAAAGAGCTCACTGAATTAGAGCATGGTGCTGTAATAGGATGCGACCATTGCAACAAATCAGTTTGCAAAACTTTTTCCCTCCTAGATATTCCACAATCAACTGTAAGTGGTTTTATTGCAAAGTGGAACGATTTAGAAACCACAGCAACTCAGCCACGAAGTAGCAGACCACATAAAGTTAGAGGCTGCCAAGTGCTCACTCAGTAACTGCAGATTCCAAACCTCTGCTCGCTTCAACATCTGTACAAAAAAGGGAGCTTCATGCCATGGGTTTCCATGATCAAGCATCTCCTTTAGCTGTAATGTGCAGGTGGCCCATATACTTTTGCCCAAATACTCTATCCTCAATATGGTCTGAGGCACACAAAAGCCGGACCACCTGCTGATCAGTGTGCAAGGAGAATCCAGTCAGAAGAAAGTTGACTTAAAGTGAGGAATAAGGAGCTTTAACAGCTTGTTTCAGGGAGTGGTTGAACTGAGGGCTACAAAAAGGCCCAGTTTAAGATGAATGAGGTTAACTTTGAATGGTGAATCAAATATGGAATTGAAAATGAGGAATGAGTCCCTCTTAACTTCCAACCAAACACTGTAACATAGCGAAACGTAATAAATGTCTAACAGAGGAAGTACACAGCATTATGTCATCCTGCTGAAGGATTCTTATGCAAGACCAAACAGTGGAAGCAGCAGATGGACACCATCATCAACAATAAATTATGACGAGTCATCAGAGGAAAAACTGCCGGTTTATATTGTTTTGGGGGGTAACCCTATGGGACCCTCATGGTGCTGAGTAATTGAATTCTGTTTGCAGTTGCTATGAAATGACGTTGGTCATATTATTAAAACATAAGCGCAGCCCTACAATTCAGAGGACTTAATCACTTCATGAAAACTTCAGATTCAGACCTGCCCCTCTGGTACAATCTCATTAATATCGCCTCTTTCATTGTAGCAGTGGTTTTGGTTTAGAAGTTGCTCTTTTCATCTTCTTCATCATCAGAGAAACCACAACTCAGATCGTCTCTGCCAGATGGTTCTCTAACTCTACATCATCTTTTGAAGTTCTAATCATGGACCGTGCTGGATAAGAGTCATTTTTGCACTGATGGATATAACACGGTCCTTAAATGCCCCTTTGTGGCTGTCAATTATTGTATGTCCAAATATAACAAAGTGGTTTGAACTCCCAAAAAGTGACCAGCTTAGCTGTCACCTTTAGATCCTCAACCTCTTGTGAATAACAGCCCACTGAAAACCCTTTTCCACTTGTTCTTTCATGGCTTCTCACCCCATGACTCACAAATTTGCATATCAGCCCCCTCTCAGTCACTGACGATGTGGGATTGTGCACCTTTTGATACGTTCCGTTTGTGCATTAATATAAGCAGCAGACGTGAACTGAACAGACACAGAAACCCCAAAGCTTGTCGCCATTGGATTTTACAAAAAGAACATCTGCACATTCAGCAAAATTGTTCTAAATGATGCAACCAACCATTTTTGTGAAGCTGGCGCATAACTCTGCTGCGTTTATATGGATTTTACAGCTGATAGACTGATATACAGTAAAGCTAGAGTTGGCATACTTTTGTTGTTTTGTACTTTTATGGCCGTGAAAATGAAGCCGTTCAAATCAGGTTTTGCCTTTTTTTTTTTCTGTAGATGGAAGGGACACGAATACTCTCACATCTCTCCTCCTTTGATATGATCTGGATGATTGTGTACCCATCTCGGGCGTGCGATCAGCAAAGCATCACCATGTGACCAGCTCCTGACCTGTTCAATCCTGGAATTGGCATGTTTTCTCTGTGATTTATTTTAATCATTGGCCCACTTGTGGATTGCTTGTGCCCAACAACCAGCCAATTAGTTGAACCAAAGAACAGTGGGAGTGCTGTCAGCTCATGTCTGTGTCTGCTTCGCGTGCCATTGGAAATGGATCACTCATCCATTTGCTCTCTTGAAAAAGCAGCTTTAGGGGTAGCGTGCCGGGCTTCTACTGCAGATATTGACTGGATGTGTCAATGTGTTGGTACACGAACAGTCCTATAGCTGTGTGACCTTAGTCCCGTGCTTTGACCCTCCACAGCAATACTGCAACAGAGATGTGAAATTAAATCCTCTATTTTCGTTTTATTTTACAGTCTGTCTGTTGCTGATTAATGCTGCCATTTTACATTTTTCTATACTTGAAGTCATGCCATAATCATTTGCCTGGTTTCTGGTTTTCCAAAATTGTAATTGGTGAGCCCAGCTTTCCTCGCAGGTTTCATCATGCCATTTAACATCCTTCAGAAGAAACGAAGAGGGACACGCAGTTCTAACATTGACCAAATCCTGCGTTTTGTGCACTTTTTTTCCTATTACTTTTGTTCTTTTGGCTTTTAAATCCATCGGAGGAGTGAGACGGGCTGACATTATAAAAGATGGAGTAAGTTTCAAATACAACTCTGCTGGTTTTCATTTTGTGAGGCAGGTCGTTCTGTCAAGACACAGCAGCGGCTGGCTCTGGCTATTTTTGTTCCTTAAACATTAACTGAAGAAAATGATTACCTTCGTGAACACATTTCCCCCCTGTAAGATTCATTGCTTCCATTTCCCTTAATCATATTGGGTGCTTGTTTTTCACATTCTGAGAGATTGCTGCTGCTTTCTTTGTCGGTATTCATTTGTATAAATAGAAAAAGTGCTGTTTTAAAAATGGTGCTTTGTCAGATTTAATGCCGGTCTGCGATAAGGAGAAACAACAGTGATGACCCTTTACTGATCTGTGAATGGTTTTCAGTGCATAGTCATTTAATATGTGCTGCAATTAAAATGCCAAGCGACAAATTATACTGGCACCGCAGCTCCAGTATAGTCACGGGGCTCATAATTCATTTGATAGCAAATCTTACCTCCATGAATTTAAGACTAATTTGAGCAGTGTGGTTGTTTCTAGTGTGAGGAATAGCTGGTGCTCTGTATTCTTGTGGGATCTGTAATAAGCTTTTAGAGTGAGAGGATTTTCGGTTAGAGGCCCTGTCAGCAGCAATCAGATTCATGCTTATTTTCCCACAAATTCATATGAGCCCACCTTCAGAGGTCAGTCTAACCCCATACTGAATTGATAATAGAGATGACATCATCTTCAAAAGTGGGGATTTTGGAAATCCTGACACATCTGCCCGTCTTAAGAGATTGTACAGATGCTGTTCACTTTGTGTTATGTTTGTTGTATTATGTGCAACAAGCCGTTGAATTTAATGAACCTGTCACTGTTGAAAGCACTCGACGTTTGTGCAGTTTGAGCTGAAATTACTTTTTAATTTATTTTCCAGCATTCTGCGCTGTGCATATAGTGTATTTATGCATCGTGGCATTTCTTTTATGATGCTATGATTGGGAAAGGGAAACACTGCAAAACACTGCTTAAATGAGAGGCTCTCTATCATTAAAAAAAAATCCATGTTTAATAGCAATACAGTGGCGAGAGATATGTAAACTGAGTACGTTTATATATAGGAGCTAAAATTTAGGATTCACATTCATATATGCGTAGTTGTAGAGCCTTGACTAGCATGTTTCTAGTGAAGGGCTCAATACCATTGTCGAGGTTCCTGAGATTCGTTGTTAATCAAGAGCGAATGCTTGAAGCTTTGGCAGCAGTCTCCGTCTGGATGCTGTAGCTCACTGAACAGTGCAGAGGGAGAGAGTGGAGTTCTTGCAGGAAAGAAATACCTCTGATAAAAGGCTTTGAAAATGTTGCAACAAAGTGGCAACAATGTTGCAAGATTTAACCGTTCTGGATGGCAGCAGCATTGATGTAGTTCAGATGATCTACATCAATGTGGAACTATACCCCGCCATCATGATTTACAGTAGTTCAGGTGAAGTAAATCATGATGGTGGGATATAGTTCCACATTTTAACTAATCCAATATAGATGGGGGGGGGGGGGGTCTAAAT
>VUQK01028407.1:2068-13804 GCA_015106715.1 Bujurquina vittata | reverse complement strand
GATCACAAAATGAAGACACCCCATCCGACCTACAGAGACCTGACAGAACCCCAAATATGGAAAGACTTTCTTGTGTTTATGACAATGATTTCACAGAGGAAATAAAAAGTTCAAAAAGACCTCAACAGCCCCAGAAAAGTGCAACACCTCTCCAAAGCAAAAGTGAAGTACAGCCAATGGCAAAGGTCTGTGGAGTTTCATAACAGAACATCACTTATTATTTCAAGCATAAAATCACAGGCGATGGGTCAGAATGGAAGTTGTTGTAGACCTTGACACCATAGAATCAAATTACTCAAATCTGACTCTTTGCTGCTGGACAACTGGATATTTTCTGCCATTTGCTTCATTCATCAAACATCTAAAAATACTAAAAAACATACATTTCTCTTCCCACAGGGTCAGCATTGCAACATGGAGCTCTATCTAAACTGCTAACCAGTGGAAATTGTCTGCTGTCTTGCATAGTAGGTTCCATACAATTTTGCATCCAATAGCTGGAACAATACAGTCTACTTATTGGTGCATATCAGTGTAATATTTTTGCACTCGACAGCTTTCTCTTACATAGTTCTGTTAGACTTGTGTGTGGTTTTGCAAAAGCAGCAGTGATATTTCTGTACAGGCGTCTATCTTTATTTCCACTTGCAGCGTTAGCCGTTATTAATGCTAACAGGACCCATTTACACAAGCTACATCTAAGTGCTTTATAGCTAACATTCATGCACATTCACACCCTAGTGAGCACAATGGGAGCAACTAGAGGTTCGGTATCTCGCCCTAAGGATGCCCTGGCATGCAAACTGAAGCAGCCAGGGATCAAACCATCAGCCTTAGTAGACCCATACCTGCTTTACCTTTACCTGCTTTACAGAGCTACTCACAAAACCACTTCATGAATGTGAACATAAATATAAACATGATGTGAATATGGAAAAGTTGTTTCTTAAATGATGATTTCTTCCCGGGGACGTGCTGTAGGTGTAAGTTTGAATAAATGCATGATCATGACTCACTGAAACCCAAACGTAAACGAACAGAGAGATGATTATCTGGACAAAAGCAAAGTGCAGTTTTGCATTTTAGTTAATATTAACTCAGTGATGGCTGCTACAGGTCATTAGAATGTGCGTGTCAGATAGACAGATTACATTTCATATTTATGTCAGCTCATGTTCAAACCCACACAGTGACGGCTGCTACAGCTCATTAGAATGTGCGTGTCAGATAGACAGATTACATATCATATTTATGTCCGCTCATCTTCAAACCCACAAGTTATGAACCTGGATGTCTTTGATGAAGGACAGCTGGAGTTAGACTAGTTGCAGGTCTAGGCAGAGCATTTTGGAAATCTTCTACTACTTGGTAAGTAAATTATATACTTTAATAAATAAAATATATGGAAGATCCTTCGTTGTAAGCCATCATACGTTACATTCATAAATAATTTTAGCCATATGATTATGAAACTGAAATAGAATCATAAAAACAATTGAGGTTTTAACTTATCTAATGATGAAAAATCATCATAACAATTTGATGTAACACTTTAAAGTAATCGACGTCTAAATGTCTAATGTACTGTAAGTAAACCTATATCAGTTAATGTGTGTTTCAGTGCTGGTTTAATGTCTTGAACTTTAGGATAATATGAAGGAAAAAACCTTCTTTAGACACTCTCCATACACACAAGGTTTACACACAAAGTAGAAATATATGAAAGAATTTTTACATTTTTTTGGTCTAACCACAAAAAATTTGAATTAACTTTTTTTTTTTGTTTGTTTGTCTGTTTTAGGTCCACGATGGAGTTCATAGTGAGCAGTGAGGTCATTCTCTCAGTTTACATCATTTCCTTCCTGATTGGGTTCCCCTGCAATCTCATCGCTCTTTGTGCATTCAGTATCAAGATCCACTCAAAGCCTCTTCTATCAGACATCCTGCTTCTCAATCTGACCGTCTCCGACCTGCTCTTCTTGATCATCCTGCCTCTCAAGATGCACGAGGCCGCATCTGCTATGAAATGGAATCTGTCAAACTTCATGTGCTCCATCACCTCCTTCATCTTTTTCTGTACAATCTACACCAGCTCCTTCCTGCTGATGGCAGTCAGCGTGGTCCGCTACATAGGAGTAGCATACCCTTTCAAATATCGGCAGCTGCATAAACCTGTGTATGCAGTTGTTATTAGTGCTGTTATTTGGCTGATCTCAGCAGCACACTGCAGCATCACTTTCATTGTCCAACACCACCCATCTCTGGCCAGCAATAACTCCAGTGTGTGCTATGAACACTTTACAGAGAAGCAGTTGGAGGTCTTATTGCCTCTACGTGTGGAATTTTTCTTTGTATGCCTCATACCGCTTCTAATTTGCATTTACTGCTACTTGCGCTGCATCTTGATTCTGTACAGCCGTCCCAGGATATCCCAGATGCAGAAACAGAAGGCCATTGGTATGGCCTTAGGGACTCTTGCTGTGTTCCTCATTTGTGTTCTACCATTAAATTTTTCTAATTTAGTGGGTTATTTCCAGGGCCAGAGCCCAGAGTGGAGATACTACACACTGCTGCTTAGCTGTTTCAACACCTGTATCGATCCCATCATCTTCTATTTTTCCTCCTCCATGTTCCGTTTCTCAAGTGAAAAGTTCATTTTCAGGAAGTGGTGGCTCATTGTTTCACGACCGCAATTGAAAGTCACCACCTCTAGCTGAGAGTAAAAAAAAATTACATAGTTTCATTTCTACTATTTAATGTAAAATACAGATATGATATCAGAAATCCCATAATCAACAGCACCGTCTGACACCTTTAACATATCCAAGCTTACTGCTAATGATTATCTAATGTTGTTCAATAAGAATGTGTACTCCGACTCCGACAGTTTTTCCCATTTTATAACACAAGCAAAGACATGTTTGATGCACATGTAAATATCAGTACTTTATTATTTTGTTATTCCATTGAGATGAAA
Source organism: Bujurquina vittata (assembly GCA_015106715.1). Taxonomy (NCBI): domain Eukaryota; kingdom Metazoa; phylum Chordata; class Actinopteri; order Cichliformes; family Cichlidae; genus Bujurquina; species Bujurquina vittata. Next base: position 10,827 of record VUQK01028407.1, on the reverse strand, counting down.
ATCGTACAGTGTAAAATGAGCCCTGCAGCTCTGTTATATTACTTCCTCTTTTCTATAATTTGGACTAATCACTCTTCTGTAGCCGTGCATTCTGTGAAAGAACTATGCCGTTAATTACCACAAACCACCATTTTTGTGCACACACATTATGCATGAAATGATGTCACAGGACACAAGAGGGCAACTCTTAAAAGTATTCATATGACAGAAATGTATTGTTGATTCAAGATGAATTTAAAGAAAAAAAACAGAGTTGTGATTTGGGAATAGTGACTACTTTGTTGTATTTTTAAAAGCTGCTTCATATAACAGCTGATTTTCTTTACTATCAGCATGATTCAGTACTATATTGTAACATACATTGACTGCACTCATTTACATGTATTTAACCTAGTATGCAAAACTCACAAGAATGTAAATGCAATGATCATTTAAGTGGAATGCTACTTTTTTTGTTCACAAAGAGGCAAAATATTATTAATTTAAGTGTAATATCAATTTATGCTGTAAGTACAATTTTCTACTGATCCTGAGCTTTGCATTATATGCAAATGCAGTCGATAGCAGATCATACACTGTGCATCTGCTGTACAAAAAGAATACGTTCATTTGGTTATTGTATCGATGTCTCAGTTGAAAACAAAGAGCATGATCCCAGCAGCAAATGATCTTTTGAATTAGATCTAGTGGTACAGTATTGGTAAGAAACTGCCAACTGATTGTAACCTCTTTTTATTTATCTATTTTATTTATGCATGGTACCTTAATTGGATGCCAGCATTGCAACCAGTTAGTTCGTGAAATTTCTTTCCTCCACGACATTCAATCATCAAAAGTAAGTGGCCACTTCTTGCATGTACCTTGGTAGGCGGATGGTTCTCCAGGTTTTCTGTGTCATGGTCGCAGCTATCTTCTAAGATTCTCACCCGCCATCTTCCAGTTCTCACCCTGCTCTGTCACTCTTTTCTGTCTCTTTCTCTGTGCATGCTTTGTCAAAATGAATGTTGACTCTCCTCCCAGAATGTAAAATTCTGAAGGACTTTTGAAGTTTTTCTTTGGACATTCATTGCTTTTTCAATCATTTTCACTCCAGTCCTTGTACCTGATCATTTCAGAGAAAAGTTTTTGTATTTGTTAAGCCACTTAAGACTAACTTATAAATCATTTAAGCACAAAAAAAACCCCACTTGATTCAATGGATTAAACAGTGTTATGTGTACTGATGATAGACAACTTAGCAAGGAACCATTTTAAAATCGCCTTGTCGCATAAACACATAATTTTATTTGAGCAAAGAGTCAATGAGAGGAGTTTCTTTATTAGCATACCCAAGACAAAGCCTACAGAATTTTTGTTAAAATTAACCTATGGCGCCAGCTCATCGTAGGATAAACAGCAGTATGCCAAATGTGGCTTGAGCATAACCTTTTCCCGGTTCTCATCTTTGAAATTAGTTGTTCTTAGTACTTTGGAAATCTTCTACTGCTTAGTATAAGCATTATTTTTACTTTGCCAAACCAAATGTTCCTATTTGCTATTAATATTTTACACCTCGTGTTCAAACATTCTCAAGTCTGGCCAGATTTGACGATGTAAAGTGCCCGGGGGCCAACAGTCCCTGCTGACATTATTTTAAAGAATAAAAGATGTATATAAATATTTACACAGGGCAGTTCTGACTCCAGAGCAGTGGTATACGTGCGTAAAACATCTCATGGGAGGGAGTCACTTAGTCTTGATCTCAAGCAGTTCTTGTTTAAGTTCAGAAACTCTGCAAAACAAGCTAAACATTTTCTTTACAAATGTTCACATCTCTGAAAACTTGTTCTTATCCACCTGCTGATGTTATACCAAAAAGTGATCATTTGCCAAAAAGTCATTTCAGGGGGAAAAAAAAGATTTCTGATGTTTTTATGCTTTGTTTTTTTGTTTTTTTTTTGTTTTGTTTTTTGTTGTATAATATCTCCGCTTGTATTGGTAGGTAGACTGTAGACAACAGGGTTTATAAAGGCCTTACAAATAAAATAAAGACATCACCTTTTGGCCTTAAAGAAGTGAGCTTTGTTTGGCAGTTTCTGGAGCCTCCGTTAAGGACATCTTGTTGTACTTTGGGCATAATTCGTGTTTGGGTATTGCCCCAGTTCATTTTGAAATTAGGTTATCAGTATTGTCTATATTTGTATTTTATGTTGTTACAGGTCACTTGCACTGCTATTCTTTGCTTGTGTATTTATGCATTTGGTTGTGATCTGTGTTTGAGTTCTAGATGTCGTCCTCTGATAACAGATATAGGACACTTGTGAAATATATGGGCTATGACTTTTTAATGGGCCTCCCCCTAAGCTCTCCTCATCATCTAGCTTTTGTACTGGACCTCTGTTCGTTTGGGGTGCATGTTTTCTATTTTGTTAATAAATGATGTCCATCAGAAAGAATATCATTGTATTGTTCCTCTTTGTGTTGTGGCCTTTCACGCCAGTCATCTGGGGGCTCATCGGGGATATAACCTGGGGTTCTGACACAACTTTGCTTCCATCGTATCTCCTTACCTAAAGCTTGATTTGGAAACCAGGGTGTGAGAAAGCTTTCCAATCTATTAAAGCGTTCCTTTGTAGCTCTCCAGTGTAGCTCCTGACTTTTCCACACCATTCAAGTTGGAGATGGATGCAAGTGGTACAAGAGCAGGTGCTGTTTTGCTACAGGAAGATTCAAGCATTGACCACCCAGTCTGTTATTTTACATAAAATTTCTCTGCTGCCCAACACAAGTATAGCTCAATTAAAAAAGAGACTCTCACAATGCTTTGGGCCGTTCCACACTTTGAGGCATATGTTGGTCCAACTCTACAGCCAGTGCTAGTTTCCACTGACCGCAACTTCTAAATCAGATGTAGAACTTCCATTGATGACTTACGCATTGAGTTCTAGTGACGCAAGACTTCAATCTGTCACAACCTCCCTTGTGTTTCTAAATCTGACATATAACTGTATCCTGCTTTGTGGTCCACAAAATCATTCCTCATGACACAAAGCACAATGTGACAGACACACGGTAGATAGTGAGGGATTTGTGAGGAAAAAACAAAACATACAAAAAAACAATAGAACCACTCCATTTGCAAGTGTTTTTTTATCGCTTTTTATTTAAAATTTTATTTATTTAAGATTTTCCAACATCAACATCTCAAGTGAAATTTTCAGAACGTGGTATATTCTTTCAGAATTGAACATACAGATCACAGCTCATGCTAAAAAAAAAACTTTCAATATTAAATTTACATATTCAGCTTTTTTACTGTTTGTAATAGTATGTTAAAGATATGACATCAGATATGTAATATGTAACCATTCCTATATAAAACACTAAGATAATTAAAATATTTAAGCTTGAAATATCTAAACACACTGTAGTTGAGGACGACTGGATCATCAACTACAGTGCGAATCTTAAGACTGGACTGACTCTTGAATGCAGCATCATCAACAACTTACTTCTGATTTAGGATTAATAAACAATAAAAAAATAAATACAGCATGTAAACTACTGATTTTCTTTGCTATCAGTAGAATGCAATCATTTCACAGTGTTCATTTATATAATCAAACCTACTATGAAAGTTATGAACATTGGAGCAAAAGAAAAAACAGTCACCAAAATGTTTTCCTGTGGATTTCACCATGACTACAGTGGAAATACTGTGGCTGTGGGTTGAGAATTACACAGAATATAAGTCATACATGTGGAAAAACAAATGTCATTTCCTTTCTTTAAATGTTGCATTGTATATTGCAACATGAGAAACAGAATATGATCACAGCAGCAAATGAGCAGTTGAACCTCTCAAAAGTAGATAAATGGATAACAGAGAGCCAACAATTAAGATTTAAGAGTTTTTGTCAGTGAAAAATGTAAATAAGGAGAACCCTACACATAATCCATACAACAGAAGAAATTCAGTTCAGAGTAAAATGTCCTTTGGCAACACTACATACTGTAAGACACTTCTCTGAAGTTGAAATAGTATGTGGAAATTGTGCAGTGAGTTTCATCGCAATCACTTCCAGGTATGAAGCACATGAAAATCCAGTACGTAAATCAGAATGAAAGTCAATGTAGACTTTGACTCATAGAACTATATTCCTATTCCTATTAAACCTTTAACTACTGCATTTACAAGGGTTTTAAAATATTTTTATTGCAATTGCTATAATCTAAGATTTTCCAAAATGTTCTCTGTCTCATGTTTTCTTTTTTGGACACAGTGAATGTGATCACAACTAGGAATTTATTGTTTTATTGTTTCAGGATTGAAAAGACAGCTCACCGGCTCTTACTGGGAGCAACAATTACTTTCAATATTACATTTTAATATTCAGCTTTTTTACGGTTTTAATCATAAATTAAAGATATGACACCAAATATGTAATATTTAACAGTACCTTTACAAAACTCTGTCTTTAAAATACAACATGTTGACTACTGATTTTCTTTACTATCAATTTAGTGCGGTCATTTGACAATGTCCATTTATATAAATAAACCTGCTATGAAGGTTATGAGATTATTACGTTGGAGCAAAAGAAACAACAAAACACTTGTCCAGGGAGTTGGTCCCATGACTACAGTGGAAATGGCATAAAAATAGAGCTGCATGGGTGGGTAGAGAATTACACAGAATATAAGTCATACGTGTGACAAATAGATGTCATTTCCTTTCTCTGAAGTAATGCAAATTGCTGGAATTATATGGGCTGCTTAATCATGACCATCTACACATTTGTAAACTTAGACTTATTTCCTGTTGCAGTGTTGTTTATTTTTGCTGCTAGTACAGTAACGTCCAAGAAAGGAAATCATCGTTAAATTCTCCCTCATCAACAGTAAACAAAACAGTGGAGGTTAAAGGCTATGTGTAAAACTATTTTCCACTCAGCTGATGAAAACACAAACTTCTTAAATCTATACACTGAGTAGCTATTTGGGAAGACAAAAAATACCTAAAATTCTGTTTTGTGCAAGTGTAAATCAGGATAAATGGTGGTTCTTTGCCTGATGAAATCCAAACCTAATGATCAGGTGCAGAAATTATTTCAGCAGAGAGACAGTGAGAGGAGGTCCTTTATTAACCAAACCACAGACAAAAGTCAACAATGCACAGTCCGCAACTGTGGATTGCAGTTGTTATTATTATTAATCTGCTGGTGTGTCACATGGGACTTGAGTGTGATTCTGTGTTTCCGGCTTCTAAAACCTTTTACCAGTTTAATTGTGAACTCTCAGGATACAATTGGAAAGTCTTTGGTGAAAAGCATAGATTGGAATTTCAGTTTTGCCTGGGAATTTTCTTCTGCTTGGTATGTAAATAAATTTACCTTATCAAACTAAACACAGCAGATTATATTTGGTATTGAAATTCTCATTTGTTTGGCACTAGTCATGAAGACACGTATACCAATAAAAATGGAAATAGTAATAACAAATGAAGTATGGACTGATCAATCAATGTGTTTACTCGACTTTTTCAAATGTAATTGAATAGTAGCATAGACCATCTCAAAAACAAGAATCAGTCCAGGTTTCTTTTCAGCACTGCAGCCAGGCTGACAAAGAATTCCGTCAATGTTTACCAGTAATGACTTTGTGAATTTCTTCACAAATAAAATCTGAACCATTAGAGAAAAAATATTCACAGCCATTCCACAGTTGTATCATTATAATTTTTTTTAAAAAATTGCAGATATTTATTTAGACTCTTCGTCTTGGATCAATCTTTCCAAGTTAAGTTTATTTGAATGGTATCAGTCAGGATTCATATTCCTCAAGAGTACAGAAACAGCATTGTGGAGGTTACAAATGATCTTCCTATGCCGTAGGACCTATTGCATTTGGCAGTGGACTTATTTGTATGACTGACCAGTTAGACCTCAGTGCAGCATTTGATACTGCTGACCACAATTTTTTTTTCTGCAGAGTTTAGAACATGTCATCTGTGACACAATGTACTTCAAAAGTGCCTCCAGCAACAATTACTGTAATAACCCAATTTCTCAGCTTTCAGAAACCGTTTCAATTTTTCCAATAGGACAAATGGTCACATAATTAAGCTAAATCAAAGTTCCTTTGATCTGCTGCCGGGCTCCAGTATTATGGGGTTAAAGATATTGCTCTACAGTGCCTTGAATCCTATCCATCTAATAGTCTAATTTATTCATGTATATGAGGAGTCTTCTTCACACACAGGGTTCTATGCTAGGACCAGTTCTATTTGATTTGTACATGCTATGCAGATGATAACCAAGTTTATGTAGCCATGAAGCCAGATGTCACACACCAGTTAGTTAAACTATAGTCATGCCTTAAAGACAAAGATCTGGATGACCTCTAATTTTTAGCTTCTAAATTCAGATAAAACGGAGGTTATTGTACTTGACCCTAAAAATCTAACACTCATGCACTCAAGTGCTCTTAAGGGGTCAACTGACTGTTGGGGTTTTTCTCTCTGATATTGTCTGGTAACAGCCCTGCAGTACAAGCTTACAAGCTTGAAATTTATTCTTTCTTTTGGTTTAGGTCCATAATGGATTCAACAGTGAGCAGTGAGGTCATTCTCTCAGGTTACGTCATTTCCTTCCTGATCGGCTGCCCCTGCAATCTCATCGCTCTTTATGCGTTTAGCGTCAAGATCCGCTCCAAGCCTCTTCCCACAGACATCCTGCTGCTCAATCTGACCGTCTCCGACCTGCTCTTCTTGATCATCCTGCCTCTCAAGATGCACGAGGCCGCATCTGGTATGAAATGGGATCTGCCAAACTTCATGTGCTCCATCACCTCCTTCATCTTTTTCTCCACAATCTACACCAGCTCCTTGCTGCTGATGGCAGTCAGCGTGGTCCGCTACATAGGAGCAGTATTTCCCGTCACCTATCGTCTTCTGCATAAACCTGTGTATGCAGTTGTTATTAGTGCTGTTATTTGGCTGATCTCAACAGCACACTGCAGCATCACTTTCATCATCCAACACCACCCATCTCTGGCCAGCAATAACTCCAGTGTGTGCTATGAACACTTTACAGAAAAGCAGTTGGAGGTCCTCCTCCCAGTACGTTTGGAGTTTTTCTTTGTGCTCTCTCTCATCCCTCTTCTAATTTGTGTTTACTGCTACTTGCACTGCATCTTGATTCTGTACAGCCGTCCCCTGATATCCCAGATGCAGAAACAGAAGGCCATTGGTATGGCCTTAGGGACTCTTGCTGTGTTCCTCATTTGTGTTCTGCCATACAATTTATCTCATGTGGTGGGTTATTTCCAGGGCCAGAGCCCAGAGTGGAGATACTACACACTGCTCCTGAGCTGTTTCAACACCTGTATCGATCCCATCATCTTCTACTTTTCCTCCTCCATGTTCCGCTTCTCAAGTGAAAAGTTCATTTTCAAGAAATTTTTCAGGAATTTCTGGCCCACTCCTCCAGGGCCTGAAGGGCAGGCCAACAGCTCTACCAAGGATTAATTATTTTCAATAGAAATGCAGCTTATTTACAATTTACTGCAAATTACAGACATGGCATCAGATATGTAATCTCATATTTAACAATTTCTTTAGAGAGAATTGTCTGACACCATTTACACATTTGAACCTAAAGCATCTGAGTCCCCTGTGAATGACTACGTCAACTCACACAAGCTATTTTTGTCTTTTAAAAAATGGTGTATAGTAAAAAGTGAGGCCACTTGGACAAATGGTTTCCTGTGGAGCGTTTCATGCTTTGTCTCATTTGAACTCGCCACTCTTCTGTCCTCATTCTGCAAAGACTGCTAAGAAGGAGAAAATGTGTTTATTGATGGTAGGACATCATTTTTGGTGTATGGAAAGTTTGAAAATGTGTATCGTTTTTTTCATGAGTGCAAATCTTAGGACTGTGCTTACTCATAGCTGCAATGTTGTGAAAAAGGACTCTAAATAAAAAAAGTGTGATTTTTTTGGTTGTTACATGGTATATCTACAATTGTGCACCAACCATGAAAATGTTTGGAACTTTGCACGATATACCCCATGAGTAACTTTAAAATAAAGAACACACACCCAGCAGCAAACGGCTGGCTGATTTGCTCATAACGTGAGTAAATGAGAGAATGAGTAGTACATCACATAAACTGACACAAACTCTGCCAAACTAGCTGTGGCTAGTTCGCTTGGTTAGCAAAAGCCATGCTTAACTCACTGTGGAGAGAACTCTGCACAGCCATGTGGTGCCTTTTATGTTTGTTTTAAGAAGATACTTTTGAAAATAATAATAGGCAGAGGTTCAAGCGGTTTGCTTAAATGTGGTCTCTTCAGATCGCCCAATAATCCAACCCGAGTCACTTGAAAGTAAGCGTTCTAAGATGTGCCGGTCGGGCTGACGCAATGTCTGTAAGGCTGCATTGTTGCAAATGACTCTTCTGTGCTCGTTCACCTTGGTCTCTACACATGAAAAAATGTGTTTTCTGAGAAAAGGATCCTGGCTAAAATGTGTATAGCGCAACCTGGAACCCACTCAGAAGTAACAAGAAATATCGGTGTAAGTAACACTTCTGATTAATAGTGTTTGTGTGCATGTCATATTGTTACTCAGAGCTTTTTTCTCAATACCTGCTTTGCTAATCTGGTCCTTGCTTAAAGGAACTGTTTTCCTGTTAAATGTAAAGTGTTTCCTCATACACACACACACACACACACACACACACACACACACACGCACGCACAAATCCCTCCTGCATCA
>VUQK01028401.1:0-11870 GCA_015106715.1 Bujurquina vittata | reverse complement strand
AAAAAAAGAAAAAATATTTTAATAAAAAAAAAAAAAAAAAAAAGGATAAAAAATCTTTAATTAAATTTCACTTTTGTTTGCGACTCCTGAAATGTGGCTTGTGCATCTCACCATCATATCCTGGAAGTTTTTGGTGACGACGAATGCCATGCTCCAGTTGGTGAGGACACATACAGCGCTGGCAAACCCCCTCACTTTGACAGGGAAAATCTCCGACATGACCAGCCACGGGATCGGACCCCAACCGAGAGCAAAACCTGAACGAGACGGGAACAGTCTTTAAAGTGGTCTGTGGGGGGAATACACCCACTGCTTTAAGAACCACCATCATCAGTGCCAATTACTTCTTTTGGTGTGTTAAACATTTTGCAGATGACCCACAAATTTATGTCTGACTTTGTGATGGAATATCCAATTATGAACCTATAATTGAAGCAAATTCTTAAAATGCCCTTTTTTTGTCCCCTTTCACACAAACCTAGAGATGCTACAGAGAAGAACACCTGATAAAGGGAAGAATTTAGGATGCATAGCTGTAAAGGTTGTATAACAGAAAGCTGAAGTGATTTGTAGAGTGTGTTGGGCGATGAAAGGCTTCAGTGATTTAAGCATTTTATTACGGTGCAAAACTGACCTGTGATGAAGACCGCTATGCTGGCCAGAGCCATCCAGGAAAGGTCACCGTGGGGTTCTGGAAGTCTGGACATCAGGTCAAAGTACACACCAAATGCTGTGGTGCTGATGGCCATAGCAACACCTGGATTATGAAATAAAAATTATAATATATATAATAAAACAATTATGAAACTAAAATCAAGGCCGTGCTACAGAAAGATCTCAAGAATTATGGATAAGTATATTTAAAGACTCTGGCTACCTGAGATAATGAGAAGGACTTTCCTTCCAGCCTTGTCCATGATCAGTGCTGCTACTGCAGTGAAGACGACCTGAATCAGACCCACGATCACTGACGCCAGGTCACTTTGCTGTGCCAACAAACACATTTCTATCACGAAATTATGTTTTCACTGAAAAGCACTTATTATATTGAGAATTGTGGTTAGCTTTGTCAATTCAAAAATGAAAATGAAACATTTAAAACAAAAAATGTAGAAAGGCACTTTTTGAACTACTCTGCAGTTTAATTAAAATTTTCTCCGTCAAGGGGAAGCATTTTATCAGAGGGTGCAGCCCCGCCCCCATTTCCCAGTAGGCTTTGCTTCTTGCAGGTCATTGTTTTAAATACAAATGTGTTCTTATTGTTTGCCTGGTTAGACTTTTCGGCACCACCTTGTGGTACACATTGGTATTACACAACAGTACAGTCTAGTTCCACATCCCTTGGTACCGCTTTGACGCAATACATTTATTTTGAACATAAAGGAACTCACTGAAGGAAAAATATTGGTATTGCATTTGTTTTTTATTTAAATAAAGAGGTTTGGAACCTTGATGTCTCACTCAAAGAAAGGACTGTTATTTTAGGCTTATTCACTTGATTTAGCAACTTTTTTTCAAAAAGCACAAAGCAACAAATCTTTTTGGATAAGCAGCTGCCAGCACTGCCCCATGAAGGAGCAGCAGCACCTGTGAATAAGCTACCTGAAAATGTGCCTGTTCAAATATATTCTCAGCATAGAACATGATGGCGTTGATCCCGCTCATTTGCTGGAAGATCATCAGCATGATGCCAATCAGCAGAGGCTTGTAGACACCGGAGTCCTTCAGGTTGGATAGCTGGAAATTAGAACCCTATGAGGAAGACAGAATAACCCTGATCACCAGTACCAACATCTTTCCAACAGCAGGGAGGAGGGCAAATGCAATATAGCCAGAAAATCATTAGTCTTAGATCACCTGCTCATCACATGCTTCCTCAATTCGGCTGCACTCCCATTCAACAGGCGCGTCTGGTCCTCGTAGGAAGCGCAGTGCCTCCTCAGCCTCCCTCCTCCTGCCCTGTGACAGCAGGAAGCGGGGTGTCTCAGGCATGAAACACATCAAGACCATCAGCAGCGTCGGTGGGATGGAACAGCAAACCGCCAGCCAGCGCCAGTCCATGAAGAGGCCTACAGGACGGGTTCACACACTCAGGATGAGCCATTTCTAGTCTTGTGTATAAAATCCTTTAGGAGTGGTTTATTTAGATTACAAGGATATTTATTGAGTGTAATGAAGTCATACAAGAACCACTTGTATCAACAGTTTCAGTTTTTCCTTACTTAGTGAAGTCACTTGTGAATCCTCAGCTGTACGTTTGTGCTGCCACATCGAGGTGTGGTTTAACACATCGCAAATGAGTGGTGGATTTAAATGAGAGGCACACTGCATGTTAGCGTCCCGTCCTAAAGTGTGCTCTGATCATCCTTCTGTACGTTAACGGCACCATCGTTTATAAATGGGACATCATGTTGTATTCAGGAAGACTTGAATAGACTAGCGACTGAGACAAAAGCTAATCAGGAAGTGTGTGATAGGGAAATGTTGCACCCCCTGCTGGCTATTTAAAAGGACTGGCTTAATCTTTCAGAGACTAAAGGACCGTTATAGGCCAACACGGTTTTCCTTCTCAGGTTCTCAGGTTGTGCATTTTAAGACCATCACCCTGCACCCTAGCATTTTCCTGTTTCTCATGGATAATTTGCATGATCCTCAAACTTTATGCGTTTGTCTTATGTAACTCAAGTTGCCAAATTTTATATTAAATGCAGTCCACATATCATATCCTGTACACGCGTTCAAACCATCTGTTAGGGTTGGGCAATATATCGAGTTTGACAAATACCGATATATTTTCAGCCATGATATAAGATGAGACAATATCGTTTGTATCGCTATAGTCTGCCGCGTTACAATCATACTTGTAGATCCACCAGTTCACCTTTCTCTTGTCCCAATTTATCACTGCAAACTCACAAACCTTTGACACACATTTATCCACAAACCAAACTGCCTGCTAACGTGGTTAACAGCCTGCACAGCGTCCCACCTCCAGAACACCACGAGACAAACGCACAAAACATTCCAGCTTTTATTAGGAAATCATGACCAGCGTGCCGCTAACAAGATTAACCAGAAGCAGCTATTTTCACACAGGCCGAGCAGCGAGGCTGCCATCGAAGCGGCAGCGGAGGAATCGGATCGTATATGAAGATGATCAAGTGACTGCCACATTTGTTACATCACGGGGAGCCTTTCAGTCATTTACAGCTTGTAAACCGATGCTTTTACATTCTTGCTCAAGTTTAATGATCCTGCCGTCATGCAGACTTTGCAAACTCATGATGCCATAAACGCCTGAAAGAGCAGTTTCATACCTCCGAGATAAGCTCCCATGATGCCTATCACCACCATGAGCTGCACACAGGAGCCTAAAGTCCCACGGACCCGCTCGTGTGCCATCTCAGAGATATACACCTGTGTGAGGAGAGCAAAGGAGAACATGAAACAGGAGGAACGTAACAGAACATCAAGCTCACAAACAGCTCTCAACCAACTTTTTCAGAAAGCTTTTGATCCAACAAAAACATGAAATAATCTCGGAGAAACAGGAAAGCGTTCAAACTACTTAACTTCTCTGCTTAACTGATGCATTGTTTGGAAAATGAACATTACTACTCTCACATTTTAGAGGCCAAAGAAAGAAGAGACGTTAACGACATACCGGGACGACCAGCGAGGTGACGCCGCTGGCGAGGCCTGTGAGCGCTCTGCCGGCGTAAAACATCCACACATTCTGCGCCGCGATGATGATGGTGAAGCCGCAGATGAAGGGCAGCGTACACAACATCAGACTGAGCTTCCTGCCGATCTTCTCCACCATCCAACCACCCAGCAGCCCCCCCACCGCCGCTCCCAGCGTTACAATGGACTGAAACAGGCAAGAGATCTTCAGCAATAAACACTGAGAGATTATTGGAACTTTAGGCTGAATTTGATCTGTTTTAGTCATAAATTCGGGTAAAAATAATTGATCTTTTGTGTTGTTTCTATGTGGTTAAAATCCATTTTTAATGGTGACCCTAGTTTCAAAGAGACCTAAACTCCAGTAGCACTTACAGATATATACTTACAGTATAAAGAAAAACATTGCTGCTAGATCAGCATGCCTTGTACCACATGACCAAGTCATCCTTGGAGCTGAGCTGATGTATGAGGATGGCTATGATTGGGTTTCTATATTCATCTTAAGTAAAATGCTCTCTGCAGTGTGTTTTATGAGGGCTCCAATAAAGTTGTTCTGGATGGCACAGGGTGAGCGCTTTGGAGCATCAGCTGTGACTATTAATTTTACAGTCAACACATTTTAAATTCATCCAGAGCTTTCTCTTTACGTCCTTTTTCTTCATGCTGCAGGATGTTTTGGATGAAATGTGATGTTAAAAGTTTAAAATACACAGCTTGGTGCAATATCATCATGGCTGCCGTCGTACCCCGAACCAGGAAGCCTGGTTATCGTCCAGCCTCAGCCGAGAGTCAGCGATCTTGGTGAGTTCAGGGATGGCGGGAGAGCTGTATCCCAGCACGAACCCAAAGCTCATGGGGCCCAGAACAGAGGCAAACGTCGCAAGGTACAACTTCCGATTCTTCACTTTGCTGTGGCGAGAAAGAGGAACACAGAGGGAAAGGTGTCACACATGATAAAAGGAAGTTCCCATTAATGTGCCTCAGTTACAGAACAGAAAACAATCTCTAGGTTTTTATCATTGCCTGCTACAACCCTCATGGCATTAACCTATTACCCTAACTGCTGTTCAGTCAGAATGACTGCAGTCAAAAGAACATTGATTTTAATAATACTGGGAGAGCAGCAGCAGCAAGAAGAACACCACTAAAACTGATAAAGTCAGACGTGAAAAGGCAGAGCTGGGGCTGTGTTGGTTTGCAGATGCACAGCTTAAACAGCACGAGTCCATCTGAGCCGTCACAAAGGTGCTATAGAAATACAGTTTATCATCATTATTATACTTTTACATAACTCATGACTGAGTTGATTTTTGATTGTAGCTTGACCTCATGGCCTGACAAAAGTAACACTTTGCTCAATTTACGTTAGTAAGTACAGTAAAGTAACTCTTACATTGGCTAAAATTCATCATATTGCAGTTTATCTTTAATTATTATATTTTATAATAATTTTCATTTAATTTACCTCACTCTGATGAGCGAGAATGGAACAGTGAAGAAGTAAATGGAAATATCAGAAATGTGTTTAAAGTGTGTGCAGTATTCAAAAAGTAAGTTTCAGCTCTTTAAATATGCAAACTTTCTCAACATAACCAACATAAAGTGTTTTATTCAGGCACAGGTCACAGTTTCAATGCTCCCTCGCACTGATTCTCCAGAAGTTTAAAGTGGAAATGAAACATGTTTAAAGGCTGACTTCCAGCACAGAGCTCTAACAGAGTGGAAGATCCAACACTGTCTATGAAATAAGTGTTTTAAGTTCTTAGAGCAGGTGTCGCGCCATCTTGTTCCAGTACAGAAAGCCACTCACTGGGATGGTTGGTTGGTGCCAACAGATTTACATCATTTTATATCAGCTAACAAGTTAGAGAAGTAATAACTCAGGGAGTCACTTTGTGCTGCCCCTGGCTGCTACAATGATGTGCTCCATGGTGTAAATGAACCTTTATACATGCAGTGTTTCATGCCCACTTTAACAGACTTTTCCAAAGACAAAGGTGATCTCAGTGAAGCTTCTTCTTTTCTAGCATAACAGAGGCCCTCAATGTAGAGGTGAAGGTGTTTAAGTTGTCACACATTTGTGTAATTCCTCTTCTAGCCACTGGCTTCCATCCAAGTCAACAGAGAACAGCTGTAATTTGTTACCATGCAAACTCCACATTGTGCTCTGTGGCTCTTCCAGGTTCACATAAGCAGTGGCCAGATTGCCCCGGGCCAGTAAAAAAGGATGATGGGCATGTTGAGTGACCTGAGCAGTGTGCAAACGACCTTTAGGATAGTTTAAATGTGAAAACACGTCATTTTTGAGCTTCTCCCCCATATTGGCAGATTGTTTTTTAGGACAGCAGACCTGGATTAAGAATCTGAAGATTGTCATAATTTAATATATTAATAATCTCTAAATTTGATTTCTTGTAAACGTTGCTGCTTAATGCCTCTCTCTGCAGCATGCGGAGGTAGGTCTATACTTATCTTTATTTTAAAGCTTTGGTTGCTGAATATTTTCCCGATACAAATATATAAATACTAATCAATGACGCTACTTTCTTATAAACTAATCTAGTAATGAATGAATGAAATTAATGAAAGTATTTTTTGTAGGACACCAATGGGACAGTACAAGACTGATCTACTGGCCTTGTGGCCAAATGGGGAATTTTATCTGAACGGTAAATTTAGCGTACTTGAGCTATGAAACACGTAAATCCTCGAAACGGTGCTTTGTGTTTCACTGACCTCTGATAGGCATCCTGCTCGGACATGAGTCCTGTTGGATCTCCACCCTCGGCATCCAACAGCCTTCTCCTCTCGTCCTGGACAGCCATACCGACGGCAGTACTGTTTCCTGGGATTCACCTCAGTTCACCTGTTACGATGATCACATGTCAGAAACTAATCAAACGTCCACGAAGAAAAGCTGCAAAAGCCGCCGGAGAAAGCGATAAAGCACCAGGACGGAATGAGAAGAAAGAAGCTACAAGATCCGAGACATGGTAAAGAAAATATGGGACATTTCAGCTGGCAAAAATATGAGCATTACCGAGAACATCTGCTCCTCCACCGGCGGCTAACTTGCTTTGTCAACATGTAAGTCAGCTGATCGGCGTGCGCTCTTCTTATTTCCTGTTTGTTGTTTTCAAAGTAAAAGTTTTTGCATCAGTTGGAGAAGTCTGTCGGCCAAGGACTAGAGTCTCGTACCGTCATTAAACCACAGACAGGGACTTTAATTACTCTAGCTATTAAACTCACTTTAATTCTGCATCTCTCACGAAGGCAAGCAGATATTCTGGTTAATTACGGCATTTCCTTTAGTATTACCTAAAACTAATTGTCATCTCTAATGTAGGAGATACGTAGCTAACTGTTAGCCGTTAGCGTTACACAGGTAAATAGTTTTTTGCGTTTGGCCTCAGCGCTACAGCTTGTTAAATACGGGCGGCGAAACGACACCGGAAGTAGGACGAAAAGACCTCTTGTTCAAAATAAACGTCCTTACAAAATAAAAGCCTCGTGTAGCGTTGAAGTTGGTTCCCATGGCGACCCTCAGATTTTAACATTAGTCAGCAACTTTAAAATACCAGCCAAGCAAAAACTGAAGGGTAAAAACGTGACTAAGTAAAACAGCTGGAGACAGCAACTTCAGCTTAACCACCACAAATCCAGGTAACTTCAAGTTACTGCTATAGATTAACAACTGAAAGCAATTCAAACTGGTTTTAGGCTTGGATTCAATCTTTAGTTTGATGCTGCAAAATACAAATTCATAACAGTACAAAATAAGAAAAATGTTTTCTGGCAGTGAATGTCCCTTAATACCAAACTGATTGTCCACCTCCAGTCTGCAGTGCAGGGGTTTTCCCACTGCGATATCAGAAGAGGAGCTGGCTAAGGCCAAGAGAAAAAGTGCATTCAAAATTTTTGGCTTCAGTAAAATCTTTCAAGCATGAAAAATGCCCTCAAAGACCAGACCTGCAAGGGAGCCTCATCGTTCAGAGCAAGGCCACCGAGCAGTGAGCACTGACTGGGGTCTTGAATATGCATTGTAGTGTATTAAAAAATGGTGTGAGACTCCTTATTATAATCTAATTTCTAACCCTAATTTCCTTCGGGATCAATAAAGTATCTATCTATCTATAATAATTATTTATGGTATATCTGGACTTCTTTTTGTTTCTTGAAGACGTTTCACCTCTCATCCCAAAGGCTTCTTCAGTGGAGAGACCCAGGTATTTAAACTCTGTGGGCGTAGTCCCCTGGAGGTGGCTATGCCCTTCTATTGTTCATGTGCCGAGGTGTGAAGGAGGTCTTTAACAATCTTCCTGGCTTTGGTCTGGCACCGCCTGTAATAGATGTTCGGGAAGTCCAGACCCAATGATCCATTCTGCTAAGTTTAAAGCTCCGTAAAAATGCAACGTCTCATGGTCTTCAAACGCGATTTAACATTTTCCAGAATTCATATGTGAAAATGCCTTTTCTTCTCATTTTGAGTGCACTACTTTTAACTAGTGGTTTGTGTGTTTACATTGTATCACTGGTTTCCTTTGATTGTTGAAAAGCACTTTGTGATTTTTATCTAGAAAAGTGCTATATAAATAAATGTTACTTACTTACTAATTGGAAGTTTGAATAATGAGTTGTAACAACCATAATATGACACTAAAGTACTCCTAATACTTCCTGAATGACTGTCATGGATGATCAGAATTGTGAATCAGGGTATTTACTCACAAAGGATCTTATCTTACATTATGTGTTCTCGTAAGTGTTTAAGATGAAACATGTGACTTCCTCCCTGTTAAAAAAAAGGAGGAAGTTATGCACCGCTAAAACTGTCCAACCGGTGAAACTTGATGAACTCGATTTTTGAGCAGCTGACTGGAGCTGCTTTAACCACACAACACACCCTGTTTATAGAGTTTCACCACACTATAACACTTCATTTAATAGCCATGTATTTGGGTAGCCCCTGTAGCTCACACATTACCATGTACTATCAGAGTGATGGGGAAATTATGCTTTAGGTCTGGACCTGAACCGAAGAGGTGAGGTACAGGCTTGAGGAGGTGAGGTACGGGCATGAGGAGGTGAGGTACGGGCCTGAGGAGATGATGCAGCCAAATGACCCTGCTGTCCACCACCACTGTCATCTACAACATGCTGGGATCTTTGTGTTTCCAGGATGGGTCAGAACCACACAAAGAACACCACACTAACACCCACACAGAGAAACCTGAAGATTAATTAAATGTCACCTAGCTGCTATATTTGTGTGTCTGCATCTTCAGGCGATTCCAGGAGGCAGTTGATATGTTTTCTTTGGCCTCTGGCCTACAACCCTGCAGCCAGTCGTTACTATGAGAGCAGATCAGTGGCTTTCCGAAAGCTGCTGACTCTGAGCAGGACCAGGCAGGACTTCATCTGCATGCTAATCCTAGATCCCAACCACGTGGAGGTCTCACACTCTTACGCTCACTTCTATCAGCAATAGTGCCTTTAACCATCCGTCCATTTTTTTCTGCTTATCCAGGGCCGGGTCTCAGGGCAGCAGCCTAAGCAGAGAAGCCCAGGCTTCCCTCTCTCCAGCCACCTCCACCAGCTCATCAGGAGGGACCCCAAGGTGTTCCCAGGCCAGCCGAGAGATATAATCTGTCCAGCGTGTCCTGGGTCTATCCCGGGGCCTCCTCCCGGTGGGACATGCCAGGAAGACCTCACCCAAGAGGTGCCCAGGAGGCATCCTAATCAGATGCCCGAGCCACCTCAACTGGCTCCTCTTGATGTGGAGGAACAGCAGCTCCTCCACATCGAGCAATTCACCCTCTCGAGCAATCCACCCTCTCCAGGTGGCTACGCCTAGAAATTCTGTCCATTAAAATGATGAACAGAATCGGTGACAAAGGGCAACCCTGACGGAGTCCAACACCCACAGGAAACAAATCTGACTTATTACCGGCTATACGGCCCAAACTCTCACTACTGTTGTACAGAGACTGACTGGTCGGGATCGTGGCTGGCGGACCGGTGTGATCTGTGAGGCTGGCAGGTGGAGGCTGAGGTGGTCTGTGATTCCGAGGATATGAGGCAGGAAAAAGGAATAAACCGGTGAAGCAGGAGAGGACAAGGTTACAGGTCCTAGCCCTAACCCCAATGAGACTAATACACCAAAGACCAGCTTGCTGAATTTCCACCTAGGAGGTTGTGCAATCTGTTGGTGAGTCTGCATCTCAGCCACTCCTGAAATAGAAATTGGTTCAGTTAGGTGAGCATATGATCGTTTTCCTCCCAGTGACTCACAGCTGAAAGGTGGTGACTAATGACGGTTTTCACCTGGCTGCAAATTAGCTATAAACAAGTTTTGACATTTGTTGCAGTGTCTTTACAGCTTCTCTGTTTTGTTGTGCAGCAGTCGTTCATCTGTCACCTTCCATGGCTGCACCACACTACACACCACCTGCCATCTAGCAGTGCACCTTTAAACATGAAAGAAGGCAGTGCTGCAGAGTCGGGCTGTTTGGAGTGCACATCTCAGCAGTGATGGCAGGAATGGAGGACCATCATTAGCTATAACTACTCTGTTTTCCTATCATTTTTCTTTATTTTCTTTCATTTTATTCTAACTTATTTATTTCAATTGTGTGCTGGGCAGTCGCAAGTAAGAATTTCATTGCTCAGCATAACCACTGTGTTTTGCGGTGTACATGACAATAAACTTCTTGAATCCTGAATCTTGAATAGATTGTAGATTTCTGGATCTATATTTTGTTTCAAATGACTTGCCAATGCTTAGTGCAGATTTTTGTTTCATGTTAGTTCTTCCCTCTTTAGCAAAATCTTGTGACAGAACACATAAGTGTCAGTGACTGGCATGGGTATATATCATCTTAATTGTTCACCAAAGTCCATCATTGTTCACTTATTCATGGCAGAGTCAGTGTGTAGAAGCTCCAGCAGTTCAGATTTTGTCTTGTTTATCACAGCCCACGCCTTCTGCTGCATTTTATGTCCTTGCCTGTAGCAAAAGCTAGTACATCGGTCTGTTAAACAAAGCTCAACCAAAAAGAACTGAATGCACAACTGCAAATAGAAAATTGTACGCCCTTATTTTTTCTTTCATGTAACTATGACTTTCCAAATTTTTATTTTTTATCTTATGTCCACCAATATCAGAAAACATCCCTGAAAACCATTGTGTAAAATTGTGTTCCTTTGGATCATCTGGATGCAGTGTGGTTACCTCGGTCTCAGAAACCGCACTTCTTTTGCTGGCCAGCAGGGGTCAGTGTTTCTCCACTGAAAACGCTGCATCCAGATGAACAGATTAAAATTCTGGAATTTCCTGGATGCATCAGGACAATACTTCCATATGAAGAAAACTTAAAAACTGCCTCACAGTCAAGTTGCAGTTTCATGCAAAACATGGATGCTGCTTCCACACAGATGATCTATACAGCAATTACATTTTGGAGGTGGGCTCCAAAGATTAATGTGACAAGCTCAGTATATGAGCAGATATGTAAATGGTGACAGAGTTATGGCATTAATTAGTGGACTGGTGCTTTTAAACTTACTGTACATGCAAAGCAGTTTTACAACAAGCTACACTCACCTATCCACACTCACATTCAAACAGCACCTTATTCCATGCCTTTAAGCACTGTTGAACTATCAAGCACCCATTCACACTCCCATGCATGCATCCGTTAGGCTGATTAGGATTCAGTACACAGAGTATAAAAGTATAAAGTTAGTTCAGTCAAAACAGTCCAAAGTGCAAGAACAGCTGAACTGAAGGCCAGCCCATTGCCCTGCTTATTTCAGATAACTTTATTTATCCCCGAGGGGAAACAGCACATAACAAATATAATTTTCCAAGTGGACACAAGGCCATACCACAATAATAAACAGTAAATATAGATATATGTTGCACCAGTACACATCTATATTACAACCAGATATAAATATAGATGACTAAGCAATATGTCCTTCAATGCACATATTGAACAAGTATGTAGGACTGCTTTTTTCCATTTGTGCAATATTGCCAAAATTAGAAACATCCTTTCTCAGACTGATGCTGAGAAGCTAATCCATGCATTTATTACTTCTCGGCTGGACTATTGTAATTCATTATTATCAGGCTGTCCTAAAAGCTCCCTGAAAAGCCTTCAGCTGATTCAAAATGCTGC
>VUQK01028397.1:0-27007 GCA_015106715.1 Bujurquina vittata | reverse complement strand
AACACAAATTTTAAAGTGTTTTGTTTTGTTGTGGGGTGGGGGGGGGGGGGGATTAAACCCCCCGGGGGGGGGGGGAGGGGCCCCCCCCCCCCCCCCCCGGTGCCCATTAAAGAGCCTCATCAGCTGCTTCTTTACTCCTGCTCCCGGTCTGAGAAAAGGAGGAGGACATCCGATCACAAATCTGATCTCAAGTTTCCCGGTCTGTTTCAGTCTGTGATACAAATATAATTGTCATCGAGTCCATACCTAAGATGTGGGACGGGAGGCTGCAAACATTCCTCCAGGTTAGATGAACTTATTTGGAAGAGAAAAGAAGGAAAAAGTATCAAATAATGAGCCAAACCCACAGTTTGAGTGACTGCTTTAACTTTGACCTGCTGTTCTGCACAGCAGAGCTGCAACCCTTGCTTTAAGAAAGCCTGAGCTTGCAGGAAAATGAATTATGAATAGTTGAGTAAGTGATGTGAAAGCTTGGCTGTAAATTCAAGATTTCTTTTAGCACTAAACAGCACCAACTGCTGGCTGAAGACAAAAATATTTGGTTCTGTTTTGTGGTGTTTTATAATCTGATGGATTTAACTCTGTGGTTCCAAATCTTTTTTGGCCCTTAAAATGGAAATTGACATTTGTTACCTGCTTGAAACGACGGTCCACACTGATGAAGCAAAGACAGGTTTTAGAAACTAGAGAGTGAAATATGCCTGAATACTTCACTTACTTAGGAAATCACCACGGCAGCAATGGCTGCCGCGTCTCGGTAACCATCCTGAACTGGCTCATGTGCTGCGTATAGAAAGTGATTGCATTAGACAGCATTCATCCTGTGGCGGTTTCCTGCTCCACAGCAGTGTGTTTGACTCCCTGTCTCACTGACTGACACTGATGGGCTGCCTGCCTGTCAGAGCGGCTGCACTAGCTTAAAGATTGGCTCTGACTGACGTCTTCATTTCACTCGGTCTCCGCTTTACTAATAAAACCGCAATTAAATCCAGAACGTGGGAGCTGAGCGTTTGCACCGCAACAAGTCTGAACAACAAGGTCAGACCTCCTCAGTGTACCCACGTGTCTTCACCTCCCTTCGTGTCTTTGTCTCTTTTCAGACTGAAGCAGTTGCCACTTTGTCTATCCTCTCAGCAGGATGGTTGGCTCCCCTGCCAGAGATGATAATTATTGCCATGTGCCCTGCCTTCATGCTACTGAAATCTCTCACACACACACACACACACACACACGGAGCGCTGACATCATCACAGATGACGTCTGTGCCCACAGCCGGTTTCTTGATCCCAGCCAGTTAGTCACATGTTTGTGTGTTTAAGAAGGATTTGTCAAGTCAGCCGCGCAAACCGCTTTTTCATTGTTGGACAAATCCTCTGCAGGTTTAACGTCACTCACTTGTGTTTCACGCAGCTCGAGTGAGGCTCGCTCGCTCACGCTCGCGCTCTTTTAATGATTTATTCTGCATCCTCCGAGCAGAGAAACCCTGAAACTGCTCCACGGCTCATCAGTTACACTTGTCACAGAAATTCAGAGTGTGTAAATAAAGCAGCATTTAGTCTGCATGAGGCTTTTTTCACAAGAAAAATGTTTGGCCTTTTAAAAGGGTGGATGTTTGAAGGCAGCATCTGCTGTGGCTCGGGAGGTGGATCATCCAGTTGGAAGTTGGATCAATTTGGGGGGGGGCTGTGCGTGCTCATGTGCATGATAGCTTAAGTGCAAATAATAAAGTGCTGGATGTGTGTGTGAAGGGTGAGTGCAGCATATAGAATGAAAGCACCTCGAGAGCTCAGTTAGAGCAGAAAAATGTCATGCAAACACCTGTCCATTCACCGCTGGCTCTGTATGATGTCATTGAGGGCAGATCTGATGTAAGCACAGAAGCCCCACCCACCGGCTGTTCAAACCTTCTGCTTGTGAGTCGCAGCCAATCACAAAGGAGCTAAAACGGCTTGTTCATGACTGGATGGACTAAAGGGTGCACCAAGGCCCAGGATCAGATACATGCTGATTATTTCAGACTGGGGTTCATGCA
Source organism: Bujurquina vittata (assembly GCA_015106715.1). Taxonomy (NCBI): domain Eukaryota; kingdom Metazoa; phylum Chordata; class Actinopteri; order Cichliformes; family Cichlidae; genus Bujurquina; species Bujurquina vittata. The sequence goes on along the minus strand of VUQK01028397.1, from coordinate 24,975 downwards.
CAGCTGCTCTAGTAGAGCCCCAAAGTAACAATGAGTAGAAAAGACTAGCAAATGCATCTTTATCTTAGACCAATATATAAATCTGTGTTTGCTTGCGATTATCCTTTTTTATTTCCCACAAACTGTATAAACATGAGGGATGCATGTTCATTAAATGTGGTTCGGAAGTTTATTGTAAATAAGCTTCGTTATCAGGGACAATTAGCAGCCGTCGCTGCCTCTGCCTGAATGCAAATGTCCTGCACTGCACACACAGACGTAACTGGAAAAGTCTGCAAATATCAAAGACTGTCCCGGTCTACAGTTCCTCGAGTCACGTGGACTCTCTGCAGACTTCCAGGCATGTCGTGCATGTCACGCATAAAGCAAATATTTTAATTACATATTTGCATCCTGTAGAAACATTTTATCATATTTAAGTTGAGACACTTGAGGCGAAAACATGCATTTTTCATCCGCTGGCTCTTTTGCTTCTGTAACGTGTGCAGTGGAAAGAAAGTGTCCAAAATAAAAATGTAAGTGTTTATTTTGCTACAAACTGGTGCATATTTGATGAGGTGGTTGTAGTAATAAATGTTACCAACTGTGGGGGAAGCTTCCCACTAAATTCTGACTTTTAAAATTTCACCACTAAATTGTGTCTTCAAAAGAAAAATTGGATGGATTTTTATTAGGGCTGATGACGAAGTGAATCTTTTCTCTTCCGTGGAGTCACAAAGCGCCACCACACGTTCCATTTTCCTCCCTGTATGGGTGTCATTCAGAGCCTGATTTATAAAGTATTTTATTCCAAACAACACAATGGAAATGTCTGCTGGATATTTATTATTTACAAGGATATTAAAAAAAAAAACATATTAAAATCCTCTGTGTAAAAACCTTTGATTCTAGCATGTCAGCAAAATCCAAAAACCGAACTAATCAGCTGAAGACATTTGTTTACGTTAGCTTTAGCTTCTCTTCGTGGCTTCAAGCACATAAATGTGAGCGCGCCCGTCAAACACACTCATATTCACGCAGTTTCATCTGGTGCCTCTGTTGGCTCCAAAAACTCTAATTCCCACAATCCTTCTCTCCCTGGCTTTCTTTCCACTGACACTCACCGGGAGCACAGTTCGGGGCGGGTTTACAGGCGTTTGTCTGTTGATCAGCAGTCGCTCGTTTACTTCGCAGTGATTCACCCCACATTTCTCTGGCTCTCTCTCCTTAAGCTCGCCTTTGAAATGCAGCAGACCCCTCCCGCCTGGCCGCCCCCCCCAGAGGTTAAAACCCCGTGCCAGGAGTCATTTATAAAAGAGCTATTGGATTCAGATGTGCTTTGTGCTGCGTGGAAATCTGCTGATGGTATCTTGGCTCCGTTTGATTTGTCACACGGGGACATCGCTCGGCAACTTTTGAGGTGGTTTGTTGCGCTGCGAAAGGTGAATGAGCTGCACCCACGGCGCTTTGGGTTCCTAATTTATGCCCGTACTTCAAACTGCACCATCTGGTCTGAGTTGAGTGAACAGCGCCAGCATGCTCTTGAGCACAGTGTGATTAGTTAGACTGCTTTCAGTGCAGCCTCGTCGCTTTGAGAAATTATGCTTGTAGTTGCGGGAGCAATGAATATTTATCTAAAAAAAAAAACCGTGTCCTATGCAGCTTTAATAATCTCTGAATCTTCACAAAAGTTGTGCGAGCTTGTCGTGCCATGTTTGAGTTCATGCTCTCTCTTTGGCCCTCTTGTTGTTGCCAGTGCGTGTCGCTGTGTCAAATAAAGCAAGTTAATCTCTCTCTTTTTCTTTCTCTGACAGGTGACATCACACAGAAGGGCTATGAGAAGAAGCGATCCAAGCTGATTGGAGCGTACTTACCTCAAGCACCAGGTAAAAGTCACTCTCCTTTACATCTTAATCCAGCCCTTTTAATTTAACCGGACCCGTGCCCGGCTCCGTATTTGTTATTCTTAGACTGCCAGAGTAGCTTTGCATGAACCATAGTTTAAATCCATAATCTTTATCTTAGACTGAGCCTCCATCCGCCCCCCCCCCTTCGGTTCATCTTCTGTCTAAAGCCAGCTGTTTTAGCTCCTCTCCCTTTGTTCTGATTGGCTGCTCACACATACAGAAACAGAAAAGTTTGCAGCGCTGACTGAGCACCGAACTGTCACCCATCAGTGTGCGTGCGTGTGTGATGATGAGAACTGATGTCATACAGAGGCAGGGGTAGAAAAACCCGTCTGGAATTGAGTGTTCAGAGCGATTACTTGTAGCTGTACATACACTTTTGCACACCAGTGTGAAAGGGGAAAAAAGAGCATACGAAGACACAATGTAACGACATGCTGCAGTGGGGGGGTGAAGAAGAAATGCCAGTGCGTCACATGAAATCCTGCAGCAGTCTGAGCCTATAGCAGCAGGCCTGAGGGGATGGCCCAGGGTTGCCGGGTCCAGCCCCGACTCTTAAGTTTTATCAAAAAGTCTGTCTCCTGCTTCCACGGCAGAGAGGTGCCTCACAGCTGAAAGCTCAGCCTCTCATTAATAACAGCTCGCAGTGTGTCTGCTGGACTCGGTGACACTTCGGTCTCTTAAAATGTTCAGCATGGATGAGGGCTGAGCTTGCAATAAAGCAGCGCTGCCCCCAGGGCAGTGAAGGACTCTCAACTCTGCACATCATGAAGCTTTTCTTTTTGTCTTTGGGCGAATACAGGATATTATTTGCTTACATTAGTTTTCACTTGTAGGGCAGCCGGTGGTCCGGTATTTGTGTTGAAGGGCAGAACGGAGACCGACGGTGTCTGCAGTGTGGCTGCGCTGCGTCATTTGACCTTATTTCAGTGTCTTGTCTAATAAACTTCTGAGACCCAAAATGTGGGTTTGGTTTGTTTTCAAAGAAGTCAGCTGGACGGCCCAAAGAGTCCGCTTGGCTTTAGGATTTACTCAGAACACCCTGAACACCAGACACACTGACTCTGCCAGAGCTATTACTAGAAGTGTGTGTGTGTGTGTGTGTGTGTGTGTGGGAGAGAACAAGCATATGCACTCATAGGGTGGGAGAATGTCAGGAAGTGCATTATAGGATGGAATGAGGGGTGTGGGATGGAGAAAATGTGTGGTATTCGTATCCAAACCCAGTGGGGGGTTGTCCCCAGTGCTCAGTGGGGGGGCTAGATGACACACACTGCTCCTTGTCTTTCACGCCCACAAACACATTCATGTTCAATTCACTTCACAGCACATTCCACTGGCTAACATTGATTTTCTGGAGACGTACCTGAAGTGCAACCACGACCTCAAACTCAGCGCAAGCCCGATCAGAACGCCCAAAGTCAATGCAGCATCGACAGAAGGACACACACGCACACATTGTGTTGTAATATCCGAACCCAGCACTCCTCATTCCTTCTCAGTCCTGTAATGGACTTTGCTTTTATACACCCTCACACTTTTGCGTGCACATGCACAATAACCCCTTTCTCCCATTTTCAGAGCCTCTCTCGAACACACTTAACACAATACTCCTTTTCTCTCTGTGAAACACACACACACACACACATACAGCGTGTAGCGGTATCCTTTTCTCTTTTAAAGCCAGTCAGATTTCTTCCAAGTGAGATAAATAACGAATCTTGATCGTGATACTTTTTGCATAACGGGTAAAAGAAGTTGCAGATGTGGGTGTGGGTAGAAAGCACCGTACCACACAGATCTGGCCGTTTTATACCACTGGGTTCATAAATTCAAAATTTGGGAATATGCACAATCTGCAGGCAAGGTTTTGGTACATGAAGCTTTCCAGTTTGCATTTGTAGTTCACTTGTATTCTGAGTAGTTTTGCCCAATAATGTTTGGATACAGGCCAGAACTCTGTGTAGACTTTCAGTGGAACTGCATTCACAGACTGTGAGCAGTGCGTGGAACAGGAAGCCTTGGTCTGCCCAAAAGCCCTGAAAAATGGGCTGTTGCACCCGGAGGTTCGGAGCCAGCTGGCATGCCTGATGGTTGGAGGCATGATGAGCACGTGGTTGCTCTGATAGTCTCAGGACTAACAAGAATGGAAAGAAGAATCAGCGCCAACTCTACTCCAAAACTTTCCTCTCTGCTTCCAGTCCCGTCGCCGTATCCTTGGAGGTCAGTTAGGCCGTGTGTCCAGATTATTTTCAGAACAGGGTGTTCTGGGGCATCCCCGAATCCTTTCAGCTGATCCTTTCCCCGTGGGGGGAAAAGGAATGAGATAATGGTCATTTACATGGCTGGTCTTACCCCACCTCTCTAACCACAGTCTTTGGAAAGATGAACTGATAATTTTAGCTCTAGGCTAAATTTTCACCTTCCCACTAGGATTAGACTTAAACACCATCCTGCTCCGTTTCACTCTCACTTGGGTCGACGAGTCCAGGCCTGAGAAAAACGAGTGAGCACATGGCTTGGTGCCATATTATAGCCCCCCCCCCCTCCCCAAGCCTCTCCAAGTCCACAAAGCACTGTTGGACTGCATGGGCAGCCTTGCTTAAGACTTCAGGGTTTCCTTGAAAGGATTAATAGCAGGGCCCAGATTAGTGGCATTACTTTGGTTTTAGTGCATGCAGCGAGTCCTCCTCCATCCATGTTTTTGCAAACCAGGAAATTATTTTCGAACAGTCATTAATTACAGTGAAAGTAATCTGCAAAATGTTCATGCTCTGGAATGCACCTGACACCTCAAACCTGAAGAATCTGACTTTACAGGAACTGAGACCAGAACCTTTGTGGCGCCGCTGCTCTTACCGGAATGAAGCGCAGCCTGAAAAGCCCCTCCCCTTCTCGCGCTCAGATAACTGAGCTAAATGGCAGGAGCGGGTTATCAGTGAGCAGCTGCTGCCACACGGCAACATGGCACACAGAGTCGTACTTGAACGAGAGACGTTTTGCTGCTCAGTCTGTTTGGATCTGCTGAGCGATCCGGTGACCATTCCTTGTGGTCACAGCTACTGCATGCCCTGCATCGACGGCCTTTTGAACAATGCAAGGATCTACAGCTGCCCTCAGTGCAGGAAGACTTTTTCTTCGAGACCTGAGCTGGTAAAAAACAGCATGTTAGCATGCGTGGTGGAGGAGCTGAAAACGCAGGCTCCACCTGCCTCCTCTCCACCCGCTGATCGCTGTTATGTCGGACCAGACGATGTGGCGTGCGACGCGTGCACTGACAGGAAGCTGAAAGCCTCCAAATTCTGTCTGCAGTGTTTGGCTTCATATTGCGAGGAACACCTCCAGCCTCACTATGATGCGCCTCCCTTGAGGAGACACAAGCTGGTGGAAGCAGCTGCAGGTCTCCAGGAGAACGTCTGCTTTCGTCATCAGGAGGTGATGAAGTTGTTCTGCCGCACTGATCAGAAATGCATCTGCTATCTCTGTGCCAAAGATGAGCATAAAGGGCATACCAAAGTCTCAGCTGCGGCAGAACGGGCCGAACGGCAGAGAGAGCTGCTGCCCATTCTGCAAAAAATCCAGCTGAAGATCCAGGAGAAGGAGAACGAGGTGAAGGCACTGAAACGGGAGGAAGATGTCATGAATCGCTCTTCTGCAAATGCGCTCAGGAGCGCTGAGAGGATCTTCATGGAGCACATTCGTACGATTGAGAAAAACATTTGTGATCTGAAGGAAAAGCTGGCGTTTCGGCAGAAGGCCGAAGCCGGTCGGATCAAAAACGTTCAGGAGAAACTGGAGCAGGAGATTGCTGAGCTGAGAAGGAAGGACGGCGAGTTGCAGAAGCTATCTCAAGCACAAGATCACACCTATTTCCTGTTGAATTATCCTGCGCTGTCCCATCTGATCGACTGTGGAGGACCACCCGCTGTCGGAGTCCGACCGATGCGGCACTTCGACAGGGTCACGGCGGCTGCGTCGGAGTCCAGAGACAAACTGCAGAAGGTTCTGAGGGAAGAATTCACAAAGATCTTAACAACAGTGACTGAACCAAGAGTTCCACCATTAAAGCGTGCCGAGTACTGGTCTCAGGCAGAGCCTAAGGTCATGACTCAAGTGGTTCTCAGGGTACAGCCTGAGCTCAGAGCTGACTTCTTCCACTACGCACGCCGAGTCACACTGGATCCAAACACTGCAAACCCCCACCTGGCAATATTCAAGGAGAACAGAAAAGCAGCCTTCGTGGTAGATGAACAGGATTATCCTCTCCATCCGGAAAGGTTCGCGTATACCTGGCAGGTCCTGAGTAAGGAGAGTCTGACCGGACGCTGCTACCTGGAGGTGGAGAGGAGCGGGAAGGGAGTTCTGGTAGCGGTGTCCTACAAGAGCATCAGCAGAACGGGGAGCTTCAACGAATGCGTGTTTGGGCATAACGACAAGTCTTGGGCTTTAGATTGTTTCAAAAACAGCTACGAATTCAAGCACAAGAACGTTAGCGCCTCCATCCCGGGTACCTGGTCCTCCAGGGTAGGCGTGTACCTGGACCACAGTGCAGGTATTCTGTCCTTCTACAGCGTCACGGACACCCTAGCTTTCCTCCACAGAGTCGAGACCACGTTCACTCGGCCGCTCCATATCGGACTCTGGCTTTCAGATGGAGCGGCTGCTGAGCTGTGCGAGCTCAAGTAGGCGCGTCGGGCACTTTGTCCACGCGAGCCACAAATCACCTTTCAATCACAAAGTGCTCATTTCAGCAAATCTGGACTCTTGAGCAGGATTTGTATCACGCCTGCACCGTCAGGAGCTGTAACTGTGATGCTTTATGAGGTTTCTTCTGTGATTTTTCTGATATTTAAAATTCAAATGTTTTTCAAAAGCTCGAACGTTTGTGTATCCGGCCCTTTAAAGAGCAGTTTAATACATGCACACACTTATTTGTGTTTAATTCTGGGTAGATTTATGTGCACTCTGTGGGACCTTCTGCTGTCTGACTCATCTCGCTTCTGACTACAGTGCATCCACGTGCACTGTGCACGCTTCTCGCATTAACCGAATGTCCGTGATTGCGGCCGTCTCATCACCCAGTACGTTTGCCAGCGCTCATTAAAGCTGCTCGGTGAGTTTGGCGCGTCATTCTTTTGTAGCATTAAGCGGGAAGCGCACCTTAAAGGAATGCTGCGCGTCCTGCAGTGCTCGGCAGGCAGAATACCTGTTGGATTCGATGTTGCCAGTAATGACGGGGGACTGCCTTCATGAGAAGATTAGGTAACTTTCTGAAAGTCACATAGCATAAAATCCTACACTGGATTTATTTTTAATTGCAGTGCTTCCTGACCTGTTTTAATTTTTTTTACTGTAACAACACGAGGAAGAGAAAACCCTGCCGTGTCCTCTCTTATACTTTGGTTATGTTGCCATTAAATTGTATCTATTGGTGTTTGGATGATGTGCACTGTAGATGTTCCCGGGATTTGATGACAGTGTGTTTTTCACTGGTCACTACATAATTCTAGAAGCCCTTTATGTCATCTGTGCAGCTTCTGAATAAAGCATCACAGCTCAGGTCTCTCCTCTCTTCCTCGTTACTTGTATCCGTCTGTAAACTGGACTCGTTTCCGGACCCTCTGAGGAATGAAACGCTTTCCAGCCCGACTGATTTCTATGTCCACGATTCTCGGCTTGCCTGGCAAAAAGTTGCTGTGTGATCTTAAAAGTTACTAAACGAGCTCTCGGTTAAAACTTGATTCGGCTGCTGTTCTGGGGTCAGCTGTTCCTTCAGTATCTGTGCGCTTTGCTGCTCTTATTCAGAGCAGGCTGAGAGCTGCAGCGTTCACTTTTCATTGGTTTAGGCCGTTGATGGCTTTTTTATTCTCTGTGGGAGCATCTTTAAATAATACACCGAGATGAGAATTCATGTTTTATTACTGTACTAACTGATAAAATATACACACTATTTAGATTTTAATGTTTCTAAATGTAAAGGTTTTGTTTTATTCATGTGCTCTTTTTCTTCTGTCACTTGATAATTATTCATTTGTAATATTTCAGGCTCCTAATTAGGTCCTTTCCTGCACTGTAACAAAGGCTTGTTTGAGTTGTATTCAGCTGGCTGTGAGTTGGGGGGGAAATGAGCAGCACTGATTGGCAGAAATTCAGGATTAAGTAAGCGAGATGTGTTTCCTTTAGGGTTTCATGGTGTCAGTCGCAGTTCTGCTAGAGTATTCTTTCTTCGGTGTAGGGAGCCCTACGCATGATCAATGTCAGCTACTTCCTTGTATTTCCCCGTGTGTGGATATGCTGGTCGCCTCACCCATTTACTGTCTCTGATCCTTCGGGTTTGAGAAAAGTCTGAAGGGTTCCAACCTGCAGGCATGCAGCATCCGACCCCAGTGACCCGACCCAGTGTGCACGCAGAGGAAACAGCCGCAGACACATAAATGCAGATACAGAACAAATTCTAACGTAAGACAAAAATAAATGCTTTAACTGATTGGGTGTGTTTCATTATGCATGCACACACACACACACACACACACTGCTCCAACTTGTTTCCTCAAGTGTCCTCCATAGCAGAGGGTGGCTGTGCCTCCACCTGAACACCAACATGAGGATGCTCGTGTGGGCTTCAGGAGGTGGAGGCACCCTCAGATCAGCTGTAGGCTCTGCATGGGGAGAAGAATCACAACTTTCTAGTAAATGTTGGTGTGCAGGCTGTAATTAGCTGAGGTTTACTGCTCTGTGTGCACTGATTTCACCAAGATGGAACCCAGTGCTTCTCAGCTATCCCGGCTCATCTCCATCCCCTGCACTGACTGCACACAGGCTGCATGAATGTTGAATTGAGCACATGAATCTGAGCATCAACAGCTTTGATTCAAACTCGTCTCTGCTGCACTTGATGGAGTATTTGCATACGATCTTTGAATAGCATACCTCAGTTTGTTCTGCAGTTCTCACCTCTCTTCATCCTCTCCTCTTTCTTCCATCTTTCTCCATCTGAGTGAAGTTCTCGCTCATTCTTTGCTCTCCTTGGAAGTACAGCAGCTCTTCTTTTAGCTAGCAACTCTAAATTATAGCTCTATTAATGATGGATAAATCATACGGTTTGGCCTCTATGCAGAGTCATCATGGTCTTAAAGTGGGGAGCAGGTATTCTTTGGTAACCGTACAGGTAAACACATGAAAATAGTTAATCATAATGCATAATGGATGGCCATATTTTAATGGTTTTCATTAGAAGTCAAACACGTTAAACACGAAAAAAAGACAATAAAAGCAAAGAAAGGGCTGAACTGTGAGGAGAGAGAGTGAAGAGCTCGCCGACTGAATCGGGAGGAAGGGGAATCCATCCTCGTAGACTCCCCAGAGGAAGCGGGAGGGCGAGGTATTTCCCAGATCTGTCGTGTATTCCTGCGCTGCCTGGGAGTCGTTAACGACTGGCTAATCAACTTTTAGCTTTTCGCCTGAGCAGCAGCGGCTCTCTGAGAGCTCTAATGAAGACAGACGAGGGCCGAAGCACGAAGCTGAGACGGAGGGTCGTAAATCAGAGGCTGTGGATGGGTTGTAGCTGTCAGTAACAGGGTGGTTATTATCATCAGACTTATTGATTGCTGTGTCGGGAGCTTTTCTCCTCTCTGAGTGTGTGTTTGTGAGAGGGGACCGAGATTTAAGACTTCCCTGTTCCATTTTTCAGCTTTGCTGCATTTGAATTTTAGTTTCGCAACGTGTGAAAAGGTTTGCAAAGTTTCTATTTTTTACTTTTTCATTTCTAATACAGAAAAACTCTCTCTCTCTCTTTTAGGAGACTAATGAATGCACTGGGAGGAAATGACCGGAGCTGTTTCTTAGGGAAGCCGGTTTTCCTTGAAGTGGGATTTCCTGCGTTGTCTGTTGTAAATCTTCCTGATTTTTGAGGACTGCTCCTTTTTTTTCCTGCTGTGTCATGGTTGAGACAACTCTGCACAAACGCCCGTATTCCGCTTACCTTTTTGTATAATTTGGCACATTCAGTATATCCTGAACTGTGCTGTGCAAAAGTCTTGAGCCAACCGTCTTTTCTTTAATGGGTGCATTTGTTTGTTTTGTTTTGTTTGTTTGTTTGTTTACAGCACATGCAACAAAAACACATTCCCGGGTTCTGGCTCTTTTTATATTCCAAGCATTCCGGAGCACTTGTGATGGCCAGTGGAGGGAATGATGTGTGTCTCGTCTTGTGTGTCCCTTGAAGCCCCTGATCGACTTTTTTACAGCTGACATTTTAGCTCATCAGAGAACAACAAGCAGAGGTGTAATTGGGTTTATTACCACGCTTGCCTTCATTAATAGTCGCTTCTCATTAATCCTCGTCAGTCGGCGGGCACGCAAAGCAGCAGGTGTCTCTCGATATCTTACCAGAGCGTAATGCGACCGTTGTTAATGCAATTAGATGCAATTTTAATCGGCATCTCTCTGCCTCAGGAATGGATCCGTCCATGGGCCCGGAGAGGAGAGCGCCTGTCACCCCGTCATCGTCCTCCCGCTACCACCGCCGGCGGTCCTCCGGCTCCAGAGACGAGCGTTACAGATCAGGTGAGAGGCGGGTTTGTCGTGTCTCACAGTACACCTGTTACCTGTCGGATATTAATTCCCATGTTTCCCACAGATCAGTTTAATGGTACCAAAAATGCATTAAAACAGAAGAAGAGATGAGTAATATTTGTTAATGACTGTGTTATCAGCCTCTCTTATTGCCGTACTGTTGCCGTGGTTTTGTGTGATGAACTGAGAGCGAAATTACACGATTGAATTAAATTGAAAATTTGACTTCCTAATTTTTCCCAATGAAGTCGACGGATTAAAAATTGGAGTTCTTCACTGAATAAATTTGCATGTCATTGACGAAATCAGATTTAAATTAATAGGTCATATTACTTCTTTCATGCAAATACTTGCACTTGCATTTCAGATCAGACCTCTTTTTTTTCTTTTTTCTTGCGCCGGGGTTTTTGGATCGATTTTGGCCTCTGAAGGTGCGTGAATACCGCGGCGGGTCTGTGCCAGCTCTGAGGAGCTAAATCCAGCTTCTGACAAATCTTCCACCGCTCTCGCATCCACGCTTCTGTTTTGTTCCATCTGGTGTTTACGAAAGATTAATAGAGGATTAACGAAGGATTGTAACGTTTGCTGTGGCATCTCATTCAAAAGTAATTTGTAGGAATTTGCTGTAGTGACATTAAAGGTTAATAATACAGATACACAGGAAACGAATAAGAAAAGAAGCACGGAGGTTTTATAAGGTTTGAATTCCTTGACAGATGGTTAAACCTGGTGCACTTCATGATTATGTTCCCACAAGCTGTTGGAGGATCTGAAGTTATTAGAGTTTGATGTGACGGATGATAAATCGTACACAAACCTTGAAGAACTGAAGAAGCCACGTGAGCGCCTTTAAATGCCGCACGCTGTACAGTCACATTCAGTCAGGCTCAAGACGATAAATGTGTGCTTGAGATTTAAATTACCTCTGTTGACACGCGTGCCCACGAGCCAAACAGACATCTGTGAGGCGCCTTTCATTCTGACTAATGTCTAACTTTTGTCATTTTCGGGCCAACAGCCCGTTTTCGCTGTGTTTGCCTTTTCTGGTGATGGACACCATTCAAACAAAGCCATCTGTGGCTGCATGCGCGGCGCATCATCTCGCTCTTAAAAACGCTGATTTACAAAATACGCCTTCGCCGACTCTGCCTGATCCACTCCGACACCACAGGGCCTCGCGGGAGCTGCTGCCAGGCCGGGAATGTCTGTGCATGGAAACTGAATGGGAATAAATGCGAACACCGGGACGCTGCAGCACAAACACAGAGAAATGCAGACGATTGTCCTCTTGTTGTTGTCTGCTCGGTCTCTAATGCTGCTGCTGCTGCATGGATCAGATCTAATCTCTGTGGTATTTACCCCTCTACCTGTTTGCACGGGACATCAGAGCTGTTATTTGCTCCCGAAAAGTCAAATATTGCCTTATTTATTTTGTGCACCTTGCATGATTAGGTGGTAGGAAAAGAAAATCACACCCTTTACTTAACACTGCAGGTCTATATTCCACGTTTTCCTGCCATGGAAGCACGGGAGGAGTGTCAGCTGAATCTGCTTTATACAATCAGCAGAAACAATCAACTTTGTGGCTACCAGATGCTATAAAATGTTCACATTTCTACAAAAAAGTCCTTTCAACACAGTTTCAGGAGTCAATCCCAACGTGGCTGTTGGGATTCTCTGAAGGATTACAAATTAATCTGTGGCAGTATAAAATAATTAATGGGATTATAAAGAGCTTATAAAGAAGAACTTAAAAATAAGGTTCCTTAAGAGTAAATAATAAGTAACTGTGTATGGGAGGAGTTACACTTTGATTTAACACAAATATAATGCATGCATTTTGCAAAACCCTTTTCTGACCTTTTAGTAAAGAAACATTCATTATTTTGACATTTTGACAAAGTCTTTCTACTGTGTCTATAATACGTCTTTGTGTAAGATTTTTTTTTTTATATAATTACATTTTCAAAACTTGGACAGGACAGAAAACGGAGAGAGATTTTTTTTTCCTACACAAGATCTGCAGAGTAGCATAAAACTGCCTGAGATTTGCTTTTAGTCGTGTCGTAAATAAATTTGGTCTTGAGCACTCACAGTAAGTTAGCATTGTCAGTAAATATGTTTGCTTGTATAAATGAACCACAGTTTCAAGTGCACGTATAGAAGATGTAAAGGCAGAAAGACAGAGCTAAGTGTCAGTGGCAACACATATGATTGGGCCAGAAATAGCTGCAGGAGCTAAGGTGAAGGTGGGTTGCAAAGTAGCTTGCAGGGGAAGCTGCAGTTGTATGCAGGCTGATGCATAGTGCACGATGACGTCATAATATCTGAAATATATGAGAGCCTTCAGAGGCCAAAGATGTCCCCGTGTGCCAGGTTCAGTTGCTGATATCCTGCTGGTCTGGGAGGAGTTTGTGGACAAAGAAACAAACGAACACATGGAGGCAGAAATTTTTAGTTTACTAAGATGCTTCCTTACGAATTCACAAAAGGAAAATCTAATTGGTATTTCGTGACCTCCGTTCAGCCTCTTATTTACATGACAGAGGACTAATAAACGCCAGAAGAACCAAATGACACAAAGTGCTGAGGTTAGTCTCAAAAACCTTAGAAAGTCCATGTAGGTCATGGCGCTGCCTTTCTGATCATTTACCGGCGTCACTGTGAAGGAAAAGTAACTGACGGACTCTCCTGTATGTGTGTCTCCAGATGTGCACACAGAGGCGGTGCAGGCAGCCCTGGCCAAGCACAAAGAAAGAAAGATGGCGGTGCCGATGCCTTCGAAGCGGCGGTCGCTTGTGGTCCAGACCTCCATGGACGCCTACACACCACCAGGTAGGGGACACACTAAACTCTTAAATTTTCACCACCTGATCATTGCTGTGTGCATCATATTGTGAATGAACTGTTTCAAAACCAGGAGTGCAGCCAGCGAGTGAGTACTATACCACTGACGAGCATTAATGGAGCCTCTAAACAGCTCGAGTAGTGTTAACGTGAAGCCCCACATCAGAGCAGAACGAAATCTTTGGATTTGTGTGCTATTGAGAGAGAAAAATATGTATTCATGGAACCCTGACGGACGGTTTGTGTGGGTGTTATTATTGCTCTTAGAGCTCAGTCAATCAGGAGGTTTGGAGATGTTGTTTTTAAAAGCTGGGAAAGTTTCTGACATGTTGGTGGCACCGCAGGAGGTGAGATTGATCCACCGTGAATGGTGGGTCAGTGATGGTCTGGGGAGGCCCATCCATGCAGGAACACACGGATCATCAGGTATAAGGATGAAATCCTTGGACTCATTGTCAGGCACTGCGCTGGTGCAGGACCTGGTTCCTCCTGGTGAACAATGCCCGGCCTCATGTGGTGAGAGTATGCAGGCAGCTCCTGGAGGACGAAGGATCTGATACCGCTGACTGGACCAGAATCCAATAAAACATCTCTGGGACATTATGGTTCGGCTCATCTGACGCCACCAGGTCGCACCTCAGGCTGTCCAGGAGCTCAGTGATTCCCTGGTCCAGATCTGGGAAGAGATCCTCCTGGAACACCCTCTGTCGTCTCATTCGGAGCCCGCTCGGACGTTTTCAGGCATAGAAGCACGTGGAGGCCGCACAACCCACTGAGTGCCGTGCTGCCACCACCCTGTCACTGTTGCACGTGGGCGGGCAGCGGCTATTGAAGTGTCCGCTCAATAACATGATCGAAACAAGGTTGGAATTGCATATGGGGTCACTGGGGTCAAGGTCAAAGGTTAAGGTTGTATTGTGTTTTCGTGTCCACTTTACTATGAAGATATCAACTCGTAGAGGTCAAGGTCACATAATTAATAAATCTTTACGTTCATGTGACAACGAATGGATTTAATGCAGTTCCACGGGCGTATTTTGCCTTTTGTATATCTATCATTCAGCCCTCTATAGTTTGGTAATTTTAATTTAATCATTTCCATCAAACGATCCCGTCCTTTCGTTCCTTGTGTGTTCCTTTCACTGGGCAGTGTGATGCTATGTGGTGCATCTATCCCTTATAATCAGCGGCTTCGTGTTATTATCTATCTCTCTGGATAAAAGGCTGTTTTGTGCAGTTCTAATATGTGAAAGCAAAGGTTTCTCCTTTATGCCTGAAATGGAAAGCCCTGGAAAAGTCACATTATAGCCCACAAGCTGTCACATCTGCCAGCTCTGGGCTTCAGGCTGTCAGTATCACTCAGTCATTGACGGACTCTTGACAGGCAGCTGGCGGCGTCCGTGGATTTCCGTTTATGTTAATGTGTGATGATTTTAAGTATTTATCCATAGCAGGAAATAAAAGATCAGTTTGCATTAATATTAAGTAGGGGGGAAAACAGCCTGCTGGAGCAGGAGAATAGCTGCAGCATTGATCTCCTCCATGTGTGGGTGACACCGGCAATGACTGAACAGGACTGAATCCTCAGCCTGCAGGTGGATGGGAGCGCTGCTCTGTTGGCCAGCAGCAGTGGCAGAAAGGTGAACTACTTTATCGCGCTCGTTAGAAAGACTTCTGTACGTTCCCTCGTCAGGACGTGAATAACGTCAGAAACTCGAGCGCTCGGCGATGCAGGAGACAAAAGATCCTTCACGCTGAAATCCCAACATGTATTTGATGTCTGACAGGTTTTCCAGAACAATAATCTCTTGATTGTATTGTTGTTTAATCCCTTCATGAGCAGATGTATGAGGTACAGCCGTGGCTGCGTGTGAGGTGAGGATCAAGTGTTTCATGAGCTTTCATTAGCAGCGCCTGCTGTTGCACTCGGGCGTCCGTGGTTCTTTCTGTTTAGGTTTTCGGTCAGTGTAACCTCAGCAGGACCACCACACAGCAGGTTGAATACACACTGTAATACACACAACTAAGGCAATACGTCTGAGTAATACACACAATATCGTTTCTTTACTGTAAAATCCCTCCAAGTCTGGATTTAGGAATTATTATATATTATATATGTTGTTATTAGGCTGGAAAAAGCCTTTGTGTTAGCTGTAACACATGCTACCACACAGCTGAAAACAAGGCAGACAAAACAGTACTCAGTAGTATTTGTGTTATTCCTATGATAGAGCAGTTTATCACACACTGATCAGCTTTCATTCAAGGCTCCCAGTTTAAACCAAATTATCCAGCAAAGCCAAAATACATTTATTCACCTCTCCTAAAGCTAATGTCGGATCATATTCCTCACTATTCCTCTGAAGTTTGGGGTTTTTGTTGAGCACAACAACAAAAACACAATCACACATTTCATTAATGTCAGGCAGTCGTGGGCTAACAAAGGGCAGAGGCTGCAGAGACGGGGCCAGCTCCAGACTTTAAATCGCTGCCATACATTACGGAGGGCAGTATTGCATTTCCTGTCATTTAATGATAATACATTGTTTGTGGAGCCATCGTGAAATATTGCCATATGAATTGCTTGTTCCTCCTTTATAGAATTGAACATGCCTGTTTTGAAGATTAGCTCGATTAAACAGCAGAAGATCCTTTTTCCTGTCGTCTTTGTGCAGGACTCGGTTCGGCCTTCAGGCCTTTCTGTTCTGGGACTTCATGCAAGCAGCAGCATCTCCAACAATCCCCCTCGCTGCCTCTTCGAGTATATGTGATTGCACTTTTTGGAAATCCCCCAACTATTTCCTGGAATACGACGGGCGCAGATCGTCGCGCACGTCTCCGGTGAGCGTTGGGAGTCCTCTGTATGAATGCAGGATGGATGGAGCTTGTTTTGAAAGTCCCTGCGGCGTGCAAAGCAGGGTCTGTCCTGGGTGGTGGCGGCGGCAGTCGTCCATGTCTTTATTCCGCTGGCGCAGTTTAATGAGAGTGTTAATGAGGCCATTA
This sequence comes from Bujurquina vittata, assembly GCA_015106715.1. Taxonomy (NCBI): domain Eukaryota; kingdom Metazoa; phylum Chordata; class Actinopteri; order Cichliformes; family Cichlidae; genus Bujurquina; species Bujurquina vittata. The sequence goes on along the minus strand of VUQK01028397.1, from coordinate 8,665 downwards.
TCTCTGTGGCTGCAGGGTCGAGCTTCGCCGAGTAACTATGCGTGATTTAGAGCAACAGCACCGAGAGGAACTGCGACAGCAAGAGGTGTAAACAAGGAGCATCGTATCGATCAGTTAAAGCAGACGGCGCAAACGCCGCTTCCTCGCTTCATCTCCGTCAGATTCACTGATGAAGCATCAGCCTTTTCTTTTAGTTATGATGGACACCCGGACGATGTCATCGACACATTTTCCCATTTCTTCCCTTCGTTCTCCCGCTCTTCAGCGCTCCGTTACAGTCCTGCTCCGACTTAACCAAAGTTAGAAGCAGCTGGGTGTGCTGTGATGGACAGCAATGCAGCGATTGTAAGTATAGGTCACCACACTGAAACCAGTGACGGGGAAAGCAGTAACACTGATTATCTTGTTCCGGGTCGGGCAGGATAACAGCTCATGTGGTTTTACTGGGCCGGCTGAATGACTGGGTCACAGCTTCTTCCTAAGGGCAGTAGTTGTTGGGTATTTGTTGTATGGGTTAGCACTGGATGAAGCTGGGCTCTTGGAGCTATGATGGAACAATATCGGCCAAACTGACCGCTGAAGGCACCTACAGTGAGCATCACTATCAGGTGTTGTGCCTCAATATCTTATAATAACTTATATCTGGTGCCGGTCCACACGCACCACATTTACTAAGAAAACTTGTAAAAGTAACCTTTAAACACACACACACACACAAGATTACATTGTTGCTGTGTAACAAACAGCAGATGAAGACTCGCTTTTAAAATAATTTCAAAAATAATCCGGCTGGCATTATTCTATATTCACTCAGTACTTTCTGGCAGCCGTATGATCGTCTTTGGCAATCTCACCGCTCCCTGCTGAATACACACATTTTTCAACATTTACACAATAGTTTTTTTTTCTTTTGCTCAGTGATTTCCTCAAACAGCTGGGGACTATTTGTAGTGATGGATTAATACACATTTACTGCTTGAGTGATTATTTGGGGCAGCAGGACGATATATGAGGATATGTGGTCTTAAAGGAAGACGTCAGTGAGCGCTGAGTGCAGCTGCCCGATGTGTTTTTAGTAGTTTTTGGACGGCATCCCTGTAGCCTCTGAAGTAGGATCTGTCCTGGGTGGATGGTGGTGGGGGCAGCGGCGGCGGCCGTCCGTGTGTTTATTTCGCTTGTGCTGCTTTTGGACAAACAGTGGAGCTCAGTGTTTTGCTTATTTTTGCTGTATTTCTTGACAATAACAAAGTTATTGAATGATTGCAGATCGCAGTTGCACTGAAACAGATTCTGTTTATTTTTTAATAACAAAAATAATCATTAGGGCGCTGTCAGCTTTATTTAAATAATCCAGAAACAAATTCAGCGTGGCAGTCAAACCTTTGTTAACAGTCACACACTACATGACACAAAGGATACAAGAACATTCATAATCATCTCCGTTTGCGTGCCCTGAACGTTGTGAAGCACACAGATGCACAAATTAAGATATAAAAGCTGCACACATGGACTTTCTAAATCTGCACAATGAAGTATGTGCAGTTTGTGTGTCGTGTCTTGAGGGAGCGGTGAAAGCAGTCACACACACATTTCTGTCTGCCAGCGAGGTGCATCTGAGGACAGCCGAGCAGCCCGTCGCGTCGTGCAGACGAGCTCCTCTGATGTCCTCTCGAGATGTTTCTGGCTCGTTTTTCACGCCTGCGTTTTTTTTTTTTCTTTGTCGTTTTTCCAACACGCTTTCTCGTTTCTCTTCCTGCGCGTTTATTTCATCAGTCACACTTTCGACACCACGTTTCGTCAGTGGCAGCCTCCGCGGCTCGTTATGAGCAGGATAACGAGATGCACGTTTTCTAATCAGGCGCCGCGGGAGCTAACGTGGCGCGTTGATCTTTGATTATACATTTTTAAAAAAGCTTTTAATTTAACTTCCTTTTAAATTGTAAAAGAAAAAAACAAAAGAGGAACTAATGCTGTATTTACATATTTTTTTTTCTGTATGTTTTTAATTTAAATTTATTTTTGTAAGTTATCTGCTCATTTTAGCGACATATTTTTATTCCCGGGCTCTGCTACCTTTGCCTGATTCACAGTTCGGAATAATCCTTTACTTTGCGTTGGGCCTTCGCAGGCTCCTGATTGGCTGCTCCTGCCGCTCTGTGCCTGAGATGACCCAGTGGAGGATGTTCTTAACCGTACAAAACAAAGTGGGTTTACGTGGACATGCTTCCATGTTAAGGCCTTGGGGACACTGAGGAGACTCGGGTGTCCTAAACAGAAACATTTATTGTGGCGCCATCAATGTCAAGGAGAATGAAAGTAACCTCATGAGTTCCAGTGGTACACATGTGGCCACATCTGTAACTCCTTTACCTTCAGTTTAAAGAAGGAACAGGTTTTCTCCTAAAATCATAAGAGGAAGACTCCTCAGAGGCTCCAGAGACCCCGATTCATCCCACTCTAAGCACCCTTAGAGACCAAAGGGACGTGAAAGATCACCCTTAGTGACTGCCTTAATAACTAGCCAAATCCACAGGTCCTCTCGTTGTTTGGGTTCCCTCTCCCCACCCCACGTCTCCAGCAGCAGGCAGCTGTTGCAGGCCAGAAAGCCACCACCGGCTCTGCACCGCACAGCCGCCGAACCGGGAAGCGCCTCACTCGAAGGAGAGTGAATGTTTATCAGGTGGAAGCAAAGATTACTGCACATCCATGCTGTTGTTGCCCTGTGCGCGCTCAAAATTGGCGGGCGTTTGCTATCATGCTGACCGTCGGCTTCATCGGCCGATGTTGTGTTTCTGTGCTGCTGTTCAACCAAACAAAAGCTAAAGCGTCAAACCGCGTAAATGTGGAGCTACACACAACCTGCTGAGTCCAGCAGCTTCAGCCACAGTGGAGGTCTCAGGAGTGCCGTGCAGAGTCACGAGCGCCTGTTTTCTCTCTTCAAATGTGTGTAATGAAGTCGCTCACACTGCACCATGGAAAACCTATTTAACCCTTTGTCGGGTAAGGAAGTATAATACAGTAACTAGATTTGCAAAAATGTCCTCCAATGTATCCTCCAATAACATTTTAGGGTTTTTTTCCCCAAGATTTCATTTTATTTTTTTGAACGCTGGTCTTTCATCGTCAGTTGCTCGATTACCTCGTTTGTGCGGCTGCCCCCAGAGGAAACATGCGAGTGCACACTCATTGACCCAGATGTACCTGTGTGTGTGTGTGTGTGTGTGTGTGTGTGTGTGAGAGAGAGAGAACTGGGTCAGCTTCTGTTGTTGTTCATATCACTACTACTTGCCTCATGATGCCGTGGGCGTTATGGAAATGCCATGTACACACAGACACACGCGCTCACCACATTTTAGCTTTCACAGTGAATGAATGTGTTCCCCTGCAGTGACTTCAGACTGATGGGGGCTCACTCCTTTCAGTGCATGCTGTGCAGTGGGGGCCTGTATTTGTGCCTGAACAGAAAGATCACCTTTTCTTTGCTTCCTCAGTTTGAATAGACCTCCAACCCTGATCTCCTTCCTCAGTTATTCCACTTCTGTCAGCACTCAGCTTACTTTTTCTCTTCCTCAGACACCTCCTCGGGCTCAGAGGGCGAAGGTCAGGGGGATGGAGATGAAGAAGAAGGAGGAGAAGGTGAAGAAGAAGATGGAGGAGGTGGCGGAGGAACCTCCTCCAGCCAGGAGGGGAGTATAAGCATGGAGCACTGGATCAGCCGGGCAATCCACGGCACCTCCTCCACCACCACCACCACCTCGTCGACGGCCTCCTCCTCGTCTTCTTCCACGCGCAGCGGCGGGAGCGGGGCGGCGGGCGGCAGGCTGGCTGACGTGCTGGCCCAGCATGTTCACATCTCCTCTGCACACCACCACCACCGCCACCACCATCACCACCATCACCACCACCACAGTAAAGGTAGGGAAACTTGGAGCAGTGCGTGACATATAGGTCTGAATGTGACACAATATGACCCTAAGGACAGAACTGGCCCACGGCGTCCTAAAGGAAACCAGAACCAGCGCTAACAGTGTCATCAGTGTCACTGCGAATGATTGCAATGAGTCCGTACTGCTGTTTAAGTGAGAGAGTGAATATTTAAGTGAATTCGGACCTTCTGTGCTGAATAACTGCACATTCTGTCACATCTATCAAATTAAGCTCTTTCAGAGCTGTCGTATGTGTCCAGGTGCACACTGTGTGGCCCTTTGCATGTTTATTCTAGAGACTGTTGGGAAATCTGGCACAGACTGGACAAAAACCTCTGAAACCCTCATTTATGACAGTTTCTACAATTCTCTTTGATGGTTGGAAACCTTGGAGAAATGCAGACAGGGCCAAACATTTGTAGCCAAATCTAAAAGCCTTTACCTGGTGGCAGATGCCTCAGCCGCACTCTGACACCAAATCTGGATGCTTTACGCAAAACAGTCGTGTAGTTTTCACAACAGCACGTTCAGTGTTTAAAGCTCCCGGTTCCTCCATATGTCTCCTTGTTTTGGCTTCTGCAGGCTAAATAAAGTATTCCGTATTTTGTGGTAGAACGTGGATCCCCCTCGGACCTCCGTGAAGGTCCCGAATCCCCGCCTGAAGAAGAGCAAAGCTTTTCTTGCTTTGATTGAAAACTGTTTTTGTGACCTCGTGTCCTGCGCATGAAAATCAGAAACATTGGATTTTGAGTTTGAGAAAATTACTATTCAAAGAGTATAAATACTGATCATCTCTCGATCTAGTACAATCACGAGGAAGACAGTTGTCCAGATGATGAATATGTGGTCTAATAATATCGACACCCGTACGCCGCAGAAGGTCATTGCAGAAATGGACGGCTGTTCACAGAGTGCTGCATCAAAGCATGTTATTGGAAAGTTGACTGGAAGGGAAAACTGTGGGAGGAAAAGGTGCACAAGCGACAGAGATGATCTCGGCCCGTTTCCAGTGGGCGTCTCTGCTCGGCCTCCTCTTACTGTCTGCAAAACCTTTAAACACACCAGCACACCATTTCCCTCCAAGACTCTCAGGCAGGACATTCTGCCAACACTGCAGCAGGGTGGAAGTCTTTTTTTCCAGCAGTCTGTGTTCACAATATAATGCAAACATGAAAGCGAAAAACTGGCTCGCTGCTGCCCCAGAAACCCATTTTACCCCACCGACCGCCGAGGCCGGCTTGTTTTTGTGCCGCTGGTGACCAGCTCTGAAGATAACCACCTCCACCCAGCCAGCATCCAGCTCCTTCACCGCTCTGATGGGACAGCAGAGATTCTCTGTCTGTCACGTTTCCCTGCGTTTTCGGATCAGGAAAGTCACAAAGAGGATCGTGAGAGAGCAGCTGCTGAGGCCTGTGGGCCGTCACGCAGCAGCACTTGTTTCATGAAAGAGAAACGTCACGGTGAAGCGAACCGCGTGGGGGAATTCAGCACTGCCGGTGAACGTCTACGTTTGACAAACTGTAGCTGTGATATCACATTTCTGAGACTTTACACTAATTAGCAGATATAGATTATATTAAGAAAATCGTGGCGCTTCATCGTTAACCTTTGGTTCCACCTCACAGCTTTCGGTGTTTTAAAGCTTTGAGTGAATTGAGCTGAAAAAATACAAAGTTCAAAAAATGATGATTTTTTTGTCATAACTGAGCATCTGTCTAATAACTTCTTGCTTTTCCAGGTCTTCTTTAAACTGCAGTCCCACTTTCATCTATTTCTCCGCTAGTTTGTTTCTACATTCCTTTTTTTTCCCTCATTCCTCCTTTCGGGTGTACATTTTTCCTGTGTTTGGACTCGTGCGTGTGTGTGTGTGTGTTGGTGCACGCTCATAGCATGCAGATTTGCCCCTTGCTGGAGTTGTGTGCCTTGCTTTTGCCGCTCACCCCTTGCCTCATGTTCCAGTCTATGTATTTGGCTCCTTCTGCCATCAAAGTGATGATGGCCTCGGCCAGCAGATTTTGGATCTCAGGAATAGAGATGACTGTGGTCTTTGTCACACTCCCTGAAGCTTTCACACCTGCCCATTTTTCCCACAGCAACGACTTTGACTGCAAGAATTCATAATTCTTTCTGTGGGCTGGAAACAGAAAATATGGGACTCGCAGCTAAGTGATGATGACTGACTGCAGGTTTTCTCGTATTTATAAATCCTGGTTATATAAATATTCATTGCTGGAATGACACCTTGGCATCTTTGTGCATAATGCAATTAGTGAAAGGCACGGACCTCATCCAAATGTTGCCCACGTTTTAACCAGATTTCCAGAAGTGCTGCAGAACGCAGCCTGGAAAAAACAAATGCTCGTTTCCACCCAGAACCGCTTCGTTACAAACAGCTGGTGGTGATAATTCTCCTGAGATCATTTAAAGGATTAAAAAAACTGTCAGAGCTCAAAATATATATAAAATTAGTTGGAGGGAAATGCTTTTACAGTCGTGGTGTTGAACTAGGACTGGTCAGCCGTGCCTCTTTCTAAGTAATGAGTCTGAGAGCGTTCGGTCACATGCTCTGATTTACTGAGATGCAAATGTCTTCATCTTTTTTCAAGCAGGCGCTGGTTTCTGATCGATGGCTTTGACCTGCTCGCGGTCCGCGCTGGGCTGGTGTGCATGGACCAGCGTGCTGAGCAGCACCTTTGGTGTGGTAGCTAACCCACGAGACGTTGTTCCATTACATCACACCGTGTTGTTGTCATTTTTGCAGCCGGTGTAACGTTTCATTGAGCCCGCTCGTTTGTGAAGTCGCTGAGTTCATGTTTATCAGAGAGGAAATCCTGAGTGGCGCTCACACGTGTGGGTTGAAGCTCTGGTTCTCATTTCCTCCCTCAAGGCCACAGCAGCCTGTGTGTGTGTGTGTGTGTGTGTGTGTGAGTGTGTAAACTCTTCAGATTCATTCCACCCTCTTTCATTGAGCTCTTATCAGAACAGCTCTGTTTGCTCTTTTCATCCTCACGTTGTCCTCCAGCCAGCAGATCTTTATTTTACAGGATCGTCACATCACAGGTTGCTGTTGTTGTTGACTCCGGGCTGCGTCCGGGTCCTGTGCAGCGCCTGCGTCTGTGTGATAACTGAAAACCCTTTAGCTCCTTCAGGTCCCGCCAGTGTCCGTCCCGTGGATGTTAAAATGTTGAATACAGCAGCGTTCCCATAGCTTTGATGTCCAAACAGTCGGGGAGTCGCAGCAAAGCTGATCTGCTGTTTTAACCTAAGAAAGACAAGAAAATGAGTTTAGGCTGCAGAGGCTGGAGCATGCAGTCCAAAATATACATTAATTATTTTTTTTTTTATCTTTGCTAAAATTTAAAAACTGCCTCTCTTTTATTATCTCGATGTATTTTAACTTGAAGATGTAGAACTATCCTTGATGGGTCCCTCCATTTGTGCCGGATGTGCCTTCTTGCCCAAAGGGAACAAAAGGCGCTGACGTCAGCTTGGACGCTGTTCAGCTTCTCGTTTGGAGGGATTACCCCAAATGCTGCTATAATAGCAGACGGCGCTGCACTTTTTCCAACGATGTTTTGAATATTGGACACCAGAAATCTGATAGCTTTGACCAAAACATATGACGTCGAAGCCCAAAGACAGCTCACAGCAAGCACACGTAAGTTTAAATCCCAGCTAATCTGACTTGAGACCAGTGAGGCCTGTGTGTGAGCTTAAATTGGATTATTATAGGTTTCAGGCAGATAGAGGATGAATCTGAGCAGCTTTGTGCCACGCATCATCTAGCATCTAAAAGGGAGCACTGAAGTCAAAGGGTCTAATTATGTAGCTTTAAAGACATGAAAGACTAGACTCACAGTATTAATATGAATGGTATACACATAGTGCACAATGAATATCCAGAATTATTCATACTGTGTGCCAAAAATGAAAGAATCCAGTTTATATGATGCCAAGTACTTCAAAGCCTTGCAGATCATGAACCTGAAGCCGATTATTCCAGGGCAGCTTTGTTCAAACTAACAAGTCAGACAAACGTCTTCCGGCTCCTTTATTCTCTCTAACGTGGATGTTGTGGCAGGTACTCCGTGCACAGAGACTCCTTCACCCCTATGGGCAGTTTAGAGTGAGCGGTTAACCGAGCCCCACTCAGTGCATGTCTTTGGGCTGTGGGAGGAATCCGGAGTGAAGGAATCCGACGCAAACACGAGGGGAGAACATGCAGCCCCGGAGTAGCGGATTCGAACCCAGGACCTTCCTGCTGTGAGGCAGCAGTAACAAAATTGCACATCAAATGTGATTCTCAGGAGAAAAGAGTTTTCCTGTTTTGCCCTCTTTTTGTGAATGAAATGCTGTAGAAAGCTCGACGCCTGCTTTCTACAGCACACTGCATCACGGTGAATTTTCATATTATCCGCTTATAAGGGAATCTCGGAAGTTGAATTTAGCTTTGATGAGCTGTCCCTGCATCAAGGAAAGTCTTGAGAGCTTTAGCGAGAGGCTGCCGATTGATGCTTCCCTTCTTGTTCCTCACATGCAGGCCTTTTAAGCCACCTCTCCTTGAGGAGGAGGAGGGCAGTGCCGGCCGGTATGATAGACAATGGAAACTCTGGGCCACGACGCTCCGGTAAGTTTGAAATCGGAGCATGGCTGGTGGAGAGCCCGGATTCGGGGTCAGACTCCCGCCATCCCTTGGCACGAACAGGGATGTCGTATTTTTCCCCCCCCTTCATAATTTT
>VUQK01028395.1:54975-67286 GCA_015106715.1 Bujurquina vittata | reverse complement strand
ATCACTACAAAGAGCTGCAAGACAAACACACACACACACACACACACACAGGGCTGCACAGTAGCATACGTCGGCTTTTTTCATGGGCCATTTCATTTCACTTGATCTCGTGACATGATGATGATCTCCATTTTGTCATTTTAAATTGTAATTGCCCTGAGTAGTCTGGAACGCTGTCAGAGAGGGAGGAGTGAGACCAGTGTGGAGAGAGCAAATGAAAAGTCAAAGAGTCGAAGAGAAAAAAAAATGCCAGAGAAAGAGGAGGAAAATATTAGAGCAGCTCAAAGGGAGACAGAAGAAAGAAATGTCTTTGCTCTTTGTTTCCTTTTATTTTTAACGCAGGGGAAAAAATATCGTAATGTTCCACTTTTCTTTCGTCCCTCCTCTTTGAGAGGTTGATGATATCTCTGATTTTCATTTTCTCCACCTACCCCTCATTCACTGATGGAGCTCACATAATTATTCTCGGCTCTCTTGGCTGTAATTACAAGCCTCTAGAACAAAAACACTTCAAGTGCATCAGTATCCCTTCATCATAATTCTCCTCTGACACTGTTTCCCTGGCCCGATGTTCTCCTCTGGGAGCCCCGATGTTTTTCCACACCTCAGGTCATTTGGTGGCACTGGACTTCTCTAATGACAGCGTCAAAGCTTTGTCTATTAAAGTCTATTCATATAGGGACCTCTTTAAAATACAAAGCATGCTTTATCTGGCTGGCTGGCTTAAATGAGACAATATTGCCATGAAAGTGCCACCTCCTCCTCCCACCCCTGACTATGAACTAATAGAAATTACATTCAGGGTGAAGTGATTAGGAAGGAGTAGTCAGTCTTACAGCTCATGTATGTGATTACAGTGCGAGAGCATCTTGTCCTTAAAGGTAGCACTATGCACAGACATTAAGTATCTTATTACACTACAAATGTACTTCTTTGCCACATGTGCAATTAAAATCCTTACAAATTGGTGGTTGACAGGCTAATAAGTGACTCTAAGAGTCAGACTTGCTGGGATACGTGATAAATTAACAGTGTGGTTTTTGGCAATCTCTTAAACAGATTCTAAGACAGAAACAAACAAAAAATCCCTCCTTTGTTCAGTTCAACCTGAGGAAAATTACAACCTGTTTCTTTAAAACTGGATAGTTTTCCATTTGAAAGTTAATGTTACAAATCACCCAACAAAGGGCACAGTCAGTCTCTTTTTGCATGCTCCCTGCTGTTATTGCACAATCTCCCTTTATGGAAAAACCTTGCATCATTTACCTGCTTAATAAATATACTCCATCTGTTTGACTGCAAGGAAGCTCTGAAGATAGATAGATTAGATAAGACAGATAAGATAGATAGATTTCAGAAATTTCCAAACATAATAAAACAGAGAGAGTTACACCAATATTGCGAGAATAACAGCTTTTGTAACCACATACTGTACATTAACTCGCCAGTTTTACACGGGAACCTATGAGGATTTGACTGGATAGGCACTGATTGTCTTCTTGTTTGTAGTGGTGATGGACATACTGACAGGTGAGGTCAAGTAGATGTCTCCATGGACTGTGATGTTCACAGACAATATTGTGATTTATAGTGAGAGTAGGGAGTAGGTGGAAGAGAACCTGGAGCAGTGGAGGTATGCTCTGGAGAGAAGAGCAATGAAAGTTAGGGAGGCCAGGCTGGACATGGTTTGGACATGCGCAAAAAATAGATAGTGGATACACTGGACAAATGATGCTCAATATGAAGCAGCCGAGCAGGTAGAAAAGAGGAAGACCACAGATGTAGTGCAGGAGGACATGCAGAAGGTGGGTGTGACAGGAGGATGAGAGGGATCAGTGAGATGGAGACAGATGATTTGCTGTGGCAACCCTAAAACTTCCCATAAACACTCCTAAACCTTGTAGAAAGCCTTCCCAGAAGAATTGAAGCTGTTATAGCTGCAAAGGGTGGGCTGACATCATATTAAATCCTATGGCTCAAGAATGGGATGTCACTCAAGTTAATATGCATGTGAAGGCAGACAGGCAAATACCTTTGGCAATATAGTGTACTTAAAACTGAAATTACTACATGAATACTTACTTCAAGAAGGATAATAGCAGAAAGATGGTTCATCCAGCATTTTCTTTCATTTTCCTCTATACCTCCCTGGAGGGTGAAACTTTTTTAAAATTAAATTGGAAAGATGCAGTTTAAATGCCTATAGAAGTTGAAACAGTGAAGTCTTAAGAGTCTTGCAAAAATGATCAAATCATGTTAGATCAATACAGAGGCAAGAAGCATACATTCATAAGCCCTTGAGAAAAAGATTTGAAAGAGCGTGAATGACGGGTAACAGTTAAATATTGAACAAACGTGTGCTCCAGTTTGTCAAACTGAAATAAATGAAGAGGCTCTTCCTGTCTGACAGTGTTAGGAAGAAACAGAAATGTGGTTAATGGCTACACTGATACAGTTTTCAAAACATATTGACATTTGAATAATACTGCCAATAACTTTGCCAGTTAATGCGGTTATTAGAGTTCAACCACATCGAGTACTTACAAATCAAGACCTAACTGAATTACAGCTTATCCATTAATATTCCTACTGTGGCAGTTGGTTTAGATTGCAATCAGTAGAGGAATATAGGCCATCATTCACTGGAGGGAAAGCTCAAAACAAAAGGATTTTATGGAAACATTTATGCAAATGTATGCATAATTTCTAATTGTATCACCAAAGTGAATTCCTGATGTGTCGATATGGTTTGTCAAGAAGATGAGTAACAGTTTGATTGCTTGAAAATGTCAGAGGAAATTGTTTTGTGTGTCCCATCTCCTAAAAATATCTCTGCAGATTGTGATGTTATAACCTGAACCTTCAAGTATTTTCCCTATGATTGCAAAATTAGTTTGCAATGTGATGCTGAGCTGATCTTAGTGGTACAGTGTATAACGCAGACATAGGGAGTATCATATAATTGGAAAGATTATAAAGAGAAACTAGAGTCTTTAAATTGAATCAGAGTTTTGTGTTCTGACCAATTAACAAATCTGAAATGAATAACATCTGCAATGACTCCCACTATTACTACAGTGGTAATCAAACCTAACACATTTCTTACATGTAATCAAGTCTGAGTTACAGAACGAGGCAGTTCATTAACTGCCAGGATTAATGCATCTGTCTGGTGTGACTAATGAAGTTGCAGGAAAACACTTTGCATTGTAGAGGAGTTTTCCAATATCACGTTAATACCAAGGTTGAAACGGAATAGCCCAAAGTAAAGAAGAAGCAATCACACACAGAACAGAAGCAGTACGTTCTAGTTATTTGTCAAGTGGCAGTAATTATAGTTTTGCTTTGACCTCGCTCAATGCTGGTGTTTATGTTTTGAATATTGAACATTCTGCTGCTCGTGCCTTGAAAAAAAACTTCTCTTTCAAGTCAACAAGCTGTAATTTGCAAAAACTCTGAAAGGCTGTTACTGAAAGACTAGCAGCAGAGACACCAGCCAATCTCCATGCAAAGATTTTACGGTGCTCCCTGTAAATGCTAAAAGGTACTGGCTCCAATCCCGGTCATATATCGATTATTGATAATGTTTAGCAACACATACGGCAGCATCTGACCAAGAATCTGGGGAAATAATGAATGTTTTAGGTATGTATATTGTGCAGTTTAATGGTAATATTGGTGCTGCAGTAGCTATGGCACTGTGCAAGCACCAATGTGAATATACAATGCACATTTCCTGATTTCCTGACTCAGTTTATGCTCAGCAAATAATTATACACTATGATTCAATCCTGTAAAAATGTAAATTCTCTTTGTAAACGAAGGTCTGCAGCACCATAAATGACTTCTTTGATTTCAGCACGGAACAGATATGTTCAGCTTATAATATATAAGGGCCTTTAAAGACGTGATAAGAAACTGTTCTCTACATGTCTAGTATAGCTCATCACGGCAGGCACGATAGGTGATCTTAAGCGTTTTTATCTGCACCTAATTAAGCTGGAAAAAGAAGAGAACCTGATAGCAAAATTCTTAACTTAAAATAAAGCTGATTGATATATCAGCCAATATTAGTGCTGTCTGGTATTTGCTATTTTCAGGGACTATGAAGATGTTGGCGGTTATTAAGATATGGTGTCATTACATAGTTTGCCCAGCAGTGTGGCTACAGCTCAGCTTCAGAGAATGCTGTATTGTGAAAGCCGCTGGGTACTACTGCACACACTAATAAAGACACACAAGGCCATGGCAATAAGGCAGCAGGCCTTTTACGCCCAACGTGCCATGTTTTCGATGTGCAGGGTTCCATGATTTTTTCCTAAACCTATCAAAACGTGTTTAGTGCCTAAACCTAACTACTAAGAAATATGGAAGGTAAACAGTGAGTTAGATAAACCAGAGAATAAACCTGCACACGTGACCACAACCTCCTAATGCAGGTCTCTAATTTGACTATTATCTCACAGAGGCCGATAATGCTGTGGCCAGTGTGTCAAGGACCACCACCAAAGGATGCCTTGGGGTCCACGCAGCAGCATCAGGCAAAACTGCATTATAATGTCTGTTAGTGTTTTCATGCAAATGTTGATAAACAATGACCCCATCATTTTATGTATATATATTTATGTATAGGAATATATTATATCATAGCATCATTTTTTACTCCCTAAAAATAGTACTACCATCATTCACAAACGTCCAGTATAGGTCTTCTCTATTTAAAAATATATTTGTTGGAACTGTTTGTCTTTTGCAGTCCGTTGTTTTATTCTAGTTTTACTTCTCTAGACACATCCTGTCTATATAGTTCCACGCAAAACAGAAATAAGTTTACTTGTTATGAAATGTGTTGTACTGTATAAATAAACTTGTCCTTTGGCTGGTTTTCTTCCATCTGAGTGGTGTTAAAAGTTGAGCAGTGTGGTTTGACATATGTAGTTGCACTTACAGTTGACTAACCTCCAGACACAGCACATCTTAAACCCTGTAGAAAGATGGTTTGAATGGTCGAATCAATATCCTACTGTACACCAATGGTTTAAACATCTTGCTGTACAAATGATCACAGAAGTGCCTTTGGCTAAGAACCACTGTTTACATTGCATCTTGTTCACAAGACAGGACAACTGATTTTGTAATCCTTTTACAAGTGTGAGGGTGTACTTTATATACATAATTCTTTGGCTAATGTGTTATTTTCAAGTCAATTCATGGAAGGGTTTCACATCTCACTTTACTTTGTAAACAACCTGAGGGAGTGGAAAGTTAAAAGGGAGCTGTAGAATAATTAATGCACACTGAGCTGCAGCTTGCTTACTGTCTAAGCTTGGCTATCGACCTCATATCTCCCCGGCCCAGAAGCCCAGAGGTCCCCAACTAAAGCCTGACCGTGGCTACACTGTCAGGACGAGTGGATTCTGGGAGGCCAACGGAAAAGTCTCACAAGCGGCCGAGATGGCATCTGTAAAGTGTCATAATTAGGTTGTTTAGTGTGCCAATGAGGTCCCTGAGTAGCTCAGAGAGTGATGCCCACAGCTGGTCATTATCTGCTCCAGTCACTGCAGAATCATAAAAAAGCCCCTCAAACCTCAGTTAGGTAGTCCTCTGCTGTGTTCAGGTTAAGGGTTGATGAGACTCCCATTTATTCATATTAAGGACTTGTCTGTTTCAACTTCTATTCTGTGCGTGCTGCTTGAAAGAGCACTTGCTTTATTTACAAGGACTTTTATGATGTACTTCATAACGCTGCTGCTGATCCAGCCTGTGACCTGACATGGCTGTACAGATACAGCCTTGAGGATATCTGTATCATTACAAACTGCTGCTCATCTCTGCATGGACCTGTGCTCATCAGTCATCAGGAGTGACTTTATCTCTCAGGTGCCAAGGATAACAATGGCAAAGAGGCATTGCATGGTGACCCACGGGATGATGGTGGGAGGGCTGATGAGGGCAAAGACACAAACAAAATGAAAAAAAGGAGAGTGAATGCGCGTGATGGCGAGAAAAGGAGAAAGGGATAGTGATAGAGTGAAGGAGGAAATACTATTAAAGGTAATGAATGTCAGTCTGTCATTCCTGCTGTATGATCCAGGTGCCTTTGCCAATTATTCTGACATCCGGAGGTCTGCTCCCTCTCTGCTTCCCACTAGGGAAATGCTAGTTCCAGTGCCAAATGCTGGCCTTGTTATAGTATTCACCAGGGACAATGTCTCTAACTAGAGGTCATAATTTTTTAGCACTACTGCTTCCTCACACCACTAAGAGCAGTGATCAGGGGAGCTGCTGATTTGTAAAGTGAATTTGATAGTCAATTTCAGAGCCCAGGTGTTTATATACTGAGGGGAGGACAAATAGAATATTCTAGGCAATTTTTTTTTTTAAATAATGAACTGAAAAAATAATGCTCAACACATTTTTTCACAGCATTGTTAGAATGCACTGAGAGATAATTAAAACATCATCCCACCCCTGGAATTTAGTGGAATGTTTCATCAGCACTGTAAGACATGCTAATTGCACACAAAATATTCATAAATGTCTGGCCTCCCACACAACTAAAACAGAAGTAAATGAATACACCTATACATCAAAATGCTGATGAATATTATGAGCCTCAGGCAATAAAAATAAATAAATGATTAAGGTTGCACGACCCTTCGCAAAATTAATCTCGAGTGCTTTTGGATCTCAAACAAACAAATTGGACTCCTACTGAAGCAAAGAAAAGGTGCGGCATAGTGAACAAATGTTTAATGACTACACACGTGCATGCACACACACACACACACACACACACACACACACACACACACACACTGTATTCAATATGGCACTGACATAAATTTACAATATTAGATTTTTACAAAGGAAAGGTGTATAATTGTTGCTTTCATTGCAAATATCACCAGTGTAATTAAAGCTGTTATCATTTTGAAATATTGTTGTGTTTGTGAATATCTACATCAGACTCAAGCTCTCAATCACGCCAGTCCAGAATTAAAACAATAAGTATAACCTGGCCCCAAATGCCATGTTTTGGGTCCTGGTGATTGGGAGGAAATTAAGATAATATTCAAAGCTTTGTGGGATTGGTGGTTTTAGGAGTTACTGCTGCTCCTGAAACAGCAATTATGATAGATTATTCACTAGTTGCTTTTTGGAAAAAGGTACATGCAATGCTGTGGTGAACTTGAATCCCTAAAATGAATATAAATGAATGGAAATTAATAAACATTTAGGTACAGACATGACTTGATATTTGTGGTCACATGTTTAATGCACCTAAACTCTACAATAAGCCAGAGCTGCTATGTCTCTCCTACACTAACGAGGGAACATCGTAACTCATAAGCAGAGACAAACTGTTAGCATAGAATGCCTTTATTGTCATTATACAGGATGTATAATGAGATTGGAGAGTATATTCTATTTTTTTATTTTATCCTCTCTGCTAATCAAAATTTCTCAACCACCTTAGGTTACTGGAGAATTATATTCTTTACATACACAGCTGAATCAATAATATAATTACTGCCCAACATAAGCTATGTGGTACAGAAGGCTCTGAAAAGAATGTGGGGAGAGCGCTGGCCTTCCCTGCCCTCTTTCTGGTCGCTTTCAACTAGTTTGGAGATAAAGTCACGGCTTTGATCTTCAAACAGTCTGTTTGAGATGGAATTGGATCCCCTTGGTTATTATCACCACACAAGAGCTGAAAGTTTAATATATTTTCTACTTTTCTAATCTTTTATCTTTTTAATTTTTCAGTGCCACCATGCAATACAAAATCACAAGGGCTCAATATTTCCCTTTCCCAACCACACCGGAGAGCAAAACTTCTTGTTGTGAACATATTTTATACAATGAATACACCTTAAATAATGCAAACTAGTGTTTACCTGTGGATGTCTAAGAAGACAGTTACATTGAACTGTAGTGTAATGTATCTTTTTAAATGGTTATAACTCACATCATCATATAGAAAGCACTACTTTCCTTGGATGAATGCTAACTGAATAAACTAACACTGGCTTTTAATTAATCTGAAAAGCACACAACCAGAGCAAATATGAGGCTAAGGAAAATTAGCATTTTATAATTTCATTGCTAATGGATAAATCAGAAGTCTTCCTGATGTGACTCTGTGATGTGCTGCCATTCTGTGAGGGGCATTAGGAAACAGAAGGCTGGCATGTCAGCCAGGCTGGCTCTGGAGTCCCACTGTGTCCATCTGTGTGTCCATCCTGGAGGGATCCATATGGGCCCCACTGATAGCAAAAAGAGGACAACTACATGTGGCCAAACATGTGGTCAATAAATCAATGAGGATGCTCTGCACATAAAAGAAACCAATAAAAAAAGTCTCACTGCTTCCAGTTAAGAAGTAAGCAACAGGAAGACAAGACACGGGGAATAATGATGCTCAACAATGTTTAAAAAGGCTACAATTTTTATTTATTTATTTTTTTAACAAAAGTAAAATAAGTGAAATTCAAAAATTACATCTTATCATTTAAAGATGATTATCATGCAAATGTCATACTAAAGTGCTGGAATTGATCCTGTTTGCTGTTGGCATATCAAAATTATCTTTAAATTTTAAACTGTTGTTATAACAAGGGAAGACACATGAAGACATCGAGACCAAATGATTAATCAAAATCAATGAACTAATATGTTGGTTTATTTATTCATTACTGAGTTAAAAAAAATAAATCTTTAGTTGCACACATCGTGACACTGGTGTATGGTCCAATCTATTCTCAAGCACTTCATGCTCAATGTGACATAAGTTATAAATTATAAATTTATAAATTTAACCTTCCTGTGCTTTAAACAGCTTAAAAATGCAGATCCTCAACATTAACTTAAAAATTATTGTACAAAGCATGACAGTGTATTTCTATAAGATGTACACTATTAAAAATTTTTTATCCTTTATATAACCAGTTAATAAAAGTCTCATTGAGATTAAAAAAAAGAAAAAAACTATCAGTGCATACAGAATATCCTTATAACCCTACACCCATTCAAGTCTTTCCAAAAGAAAGCTGATTACCAGTCACAAAGCCTGATCAATTATAATTGTTGTGGTTGCATATTAACTATAGCCCCTCTGAAACTTTCCCATCAACTTCACCTCATGGGAGCATAATTTCCATCATATGGACCATTTACTTGGGATCTCTATAATGAGTCAAGTGAACAGGAGGCGTCAGCTGGCTGACTCTACTGGGTTCTTATAATTTCTGATGAGTGGCCACTGGATACAACTGCTGTTTCACCCCTATGCAGCATACTTCCACAATTTTACTATTATTATTATTATTGTTGGGTTTTTTTTAGTTATGCTTGTTTTGTGTGTTTAATGCACATTTGTAGGAGGACCCAAACGCATGAACATATGAAGAACAGAATAAAATTTGGATCTGTGTCTCTGCCTTGAACTGAACCAGCAACCCTTTACTTGTCAGGTAAATTTATTGACCTCTACATTATGGAGCAATCAGAACAGGAAGTGACTGAATAAAAGTTTAACACCATCACAATGGATGGTACATGCTGTCTTAACTCTGTTTTGTGTGTTTTTTTACAAACTGTGTGTATTAATTCTTGCTACTGTTTGACATTTTCTAAAGGAGATGTCCACAAACATGCTAAATGAAGTCCTTCATTACGTCTTATTTCTCTGAATATAAACGCGATGAATAGCAGATAGGCACAAAAAAAACACAGCTGCATCACTTGCTGAAATCCCCGTTTCTCTGGTTTAACCCATACTATATATGACAGACAACTGCAGAGTTCAGGATGCTGGGGTAAATAAAAAACGTGAACACTTGCTGATGCCAAACAATTCCTATACACCTGTCCTTTTGCTGTCTGTCCGTTTCAGCTGTATTGGAAAACAAGAGTTTCTAGAGGCTCTAGGTCAGTACCACAGAGCAGAAAAATAACTACTGCCAAAGAACCAACAAGGAAAAACAGATGTCAGAAGCACTCCTTGTCTGAATTCTCAGTAATAGAATAAAAGCCTTGCCTTATATGGTGTGCGACATAAAACAAGACACGCAGAGCCGGGGCACATTTTTGCAAGAGAAAACCTTGGAGGAAGTTAAAAGCAGAGAACAACACCTGGATATATTTAATAAACACAAAATACAACTTTTCAGGTTACATCAGTGCTGAGAAATATAAGAGGAGTTCATAAATGTTTGGTTACCCCTACCAATCCCCAAGGGGCAATTTGTTGTAGAGTCAGCACAAATCACAGAACCATCAGCAACATTAACATTAACAAGACTCCTCATTGATGGGGATATCCTCCTGCCATTAATCAAAATATAAAATAAATTTAGAAGTCTGGATAACATTAAAACCCCATTTCATAAGAGAAAAGCCTTCAGCACACATCTTATCACCTTCTGCAAAACTATTTTGCCCTAATTTGGAGGCCTGAAATCCTCCATGCTGTTTACTTTCGATAGCTAAAAGTGTACAAAAAGTGCTAATCATTCATCGAGGAATTAAGAATATGGTTTTGCACATCTTTGAAGAACAAAGACATGTGCCAAATTTCATGGATCAACTCTTTGTGTTTTTGAAGTTTATAGAAAAGTAAAACCTCACGGATAGATGGATGGACAAATGGACAGATGGAGGGTACTGTATGATGACAATATCCTACTGCTTTAGATTGGGAGGGTGGATAAAAACATAGTGAGTTATTCAAAAGACCAATGGCAGCAGGGAAAAATAAGTTTTTGAGTCTATTTGCCCTACATGCAGTATCTGTGACCAGACAGAAGCAACTTAGTCTCCTTTGATAAAGGGCGGCTCGGCTCAGCCACAACAGACTGGGCCTTTTTCAAAATCCCACCCTTATCCAGCTGAGAAAGGTCATCCTGTGTAACACCTGTCATTTTGCTGTACACTGCACACTATACCTGTTTTTTAGTTTTTAGTGACCCGAACCTGCTTGTGATAATACTGCATGAACTTTGGACAGCATTCATCTGAAACTCACAGGCCAGTTTATTATTATTAATTATGGTGCCAAGGTATTCATACTGCTGCACAAACTCAACAGCCTCATTCTTCTTCACCACGGAGAGCCGGTCAAAGGATTCTTCTTAAACTCCAGAACCTTCTCCTTAGTTTGTCCAAGTACAACATGCACGGCTCTGTGAAATCCCCTGCTACACGGCCATGATCAGGTCTGCTTAGAAGACACAATGACTGCCTTGTCTGCAAAGTTACGACTATTGAATTCCTTTCTTTATTTCAACTTGCTCTATCTTCTAGTTAATCTGGCTTTCCAATGCTTTGACTGTGCCAGTGTTAGATTTTCTGTGCTAAGCCTCGTCTCTTGATTGCTTGCCAGCTGTAAGAGACTTAATGCAGGGGGGGAAATGTTGCTGTTTCGGGGGCCGGGTGGCCGAGAGTGCTACAGTGCAGGTATGAGTTGTGTACACTGGCAGCAGATTTCCACATGGCTCTGCCAAGTCCATCTGGATTCACTCTTACCACTGTCCAGAGTAATTATTCCTCCTGCGACTAGCATCTAATGGTTGCCATGCAAAGTATGCTGTATGGCCTGAAATAGGTGTGAAGATGTTTTCATGCAGGTGAAAGAATGTGCATAAAGTCAGCTAGTCAGTGCTTCTACACCTATGAATGTGCGTGTTTGTTGTTGATTTGAGTTTGTGCTGAGCGAACAAAACCATTCAACTGTTTGGCCTGCTGTGGAGCACTTCATCTCAATTTATAGAGGCAATTAGGATGTTTTTGTTTTCCGCTCTTTTATGTAACCACCACAGTTTAAAGGAGCCAAAGCTGTGCCCAACTAAATTAATAGAGTAAGTGCTCAAACTGTATGATCAAGTGTCTTATTATGCCGGACTAAATTACTTGCATGTGACTTTTCTCTTTCATGCTCAGTTCCCTTTTAATGAGCAGTTCTTTTCTAATTTCAGCTGGCAAGTCATATAGTAGCAACTGTCTTAAAATAAGGGAGCTGCTTCACTCAATCTAGAAATATACTACCTAAAATTTGTGGCTTAAAGGACCGTTTTACTGTAACATCAAATTTGCAGAAGATTTTCTCTGGCCTGTAGTGATATTTATTCATATAGATTATTTTGGTGCTTTTGTGGATAACCCTGTAGAGATGTCTGCCTTCTCTTGAACATAATGGAACTAATTGGCTCCTGTCTTGTGGTGCTCAAAATGCCAGAAAAAAAAAAAAGAGAGAGAGCGAGAAATAAAAAAAAAAAAAAAAAAAAACCTGCTTCCAGAAAAAAAAAACA
>VUQK01028395.1:30772-48551 GCA_015106715.1 Bujurquina vittata | reverse complement strand
TTCTAATGAAGAATTTTTTGGTTTTTTTTTTTTTTTTTCACTCAGTATGTTTGCAAATGGGATGAGACGGTAACATTTCACCCTGTACAAATTTTTGCTCGTCTAATTCCATCACAACAAACTCTGTTAGAAATGTAAGTTATAGATGAATAATTCCTCTTGTGTTCAGCCCACGTTTATCCACAATGTTTTTCATTTAGTCCACAGATCTTTGTCTTTAGTTGGCCATTAATTACTGGCTCTGCTGAAGCCCACTTTTACATTATTGTTGAATGAATTGCTTTCAGCTACAGTGATGAAAAGCCTTTTTTCTTTTTCTTTTTTGACCACTTCCTGCACTTCAGTTTCAATCACTGTGTTCTGCTAAAATGTCTGATACAGCAAGTTACATTTATGGTTTAATTTTTTATTTTTTTCCATAAGTGGTCATTGTCCATTGTACTGAAATTATCTCTTCCTAGACTACTTTGATTTTCCATCTTTATACTGCTCCTGCAGTATTTGCAGCAGTTCTGGCAATTACAGTCAAAGGCATGTAAATGTAGCACAGTTATTTCTTCTTTCACTGTTTTGTGCAATGACAATAAAGCTATCTTATCTTATCTGGAAGATGTAAACAACAGAATGACCTATTGACTTACTTTTTTTAAAACCCACAATTAAATGCAGACAAATATAAAATAATGATTCTGATTTTGCTAGTAAGCAAAATATCTCTAGCTATTATCCTTAAATTACACCTTTAATCTCTTCTGATAGGGTGAAAAAAGTCTGTACTGGTTTATGGAAACAATGCAGTAGCTGTGAGATCATAATGACTGAGTTTTCTCTGCTAGGACCTGTATGGAGCTCAGAGAGCTGTCACTATTTTTTTTTCTAAAACACTTCTTGGCTTATTTCTATCATCTGTTTATATTTGTTCCCATTTGAGCATGCTTTCCCCTTCATTAGATTAATAAATTATACCGGGCACGAGTATGTTTTCAATGCGATTTATTGGTTTGCAACCCATCACACTGAATTTCATGAAGATCAGGCAAGTGGAGGAGCTCAATAATTTTGGTGCAGATCTGGATATCATTCCAATTAAACTATGAGATAGAGCATTGCTTTGGTGGAGGACTGCATTCTCAGAGTGACTTTCTAGCTAGTTAACTTTTTTTTTTTAAAACATCAATTCACATTCCTTTTACAGTGCAGTACCACTAATGGCCTTCACCATGCATTGTGAAACACAAAAGCTGACTTCTGATGTCAAAAGTCAGCATATTTAATACCGCAATTAATGAAAAACTTTCACCATCATCATTCCAGTTGTAACCATGAATATTCTGCCAACTTATAAAATACCACATGATCCGTTGGTGAGACAATTACCTGTCTTGGTCCAACAGCCTACCTAAAAAAAAAAACGTGTGACTGTGCAGAAAAGCTGAATCAAGTATAATGATCAAATATCCCTCAAGACCTTTAGCCTGTCGAGCATTATTTGTAGAGCTGTCCCTTCCATTTTAGCGTTAAATGCACACAATTTAACTTTGCACAACGGTTACAGAAATGGCCTCTAGAGGAGAAACAACAGCTGATATAAAATCCTCTCGCCTATGTGTGCCTGTGGATCTGAACACTATATGTGAAATAAAATGCCTGAGATTAAATTGATATCATATGAAATCTCTGGAAAAATGGGTAAGGTAAATTACGATGCCCAGAAGGCCTCCTGCTCCCATTCCCCTTGTATCATACGCACCATAGATCCATTGAATTAAAATTCAATAAGATCTAGGCTGTTTCCCAGAACGTTTTGCACCAGTGAGCTGCGATATCACCCCAATTCTCCAATCAAATCCTGCTACCACTTTCTCACTGCTGTATCAACCAATCAAAACAGCTGAAAATTAATTTGTTGATTTCCAATGTGGCACGCTCATAACTGATTAATGTTTTGAACCCTGCAGAATAGAATCTTTTTCAGAGAAAAGAACATCATTCATTTCTTTCTCTTTTTTTTTTTTTGGGGAGGGGGTAGCAGTAAAGTATTTAATGAATATTCCATTAAATAAACAGCAAGAAGAATATGTATGGTAAAGTCTTTCTATTTTATGAGCTGCCTCATCTCCTGGTCTTTAGCCCACACTCACATAATTTTAAATGGGACGCAGTGAATGACTTTGTTCCAGGCTCTCGTTATGCAGTCAGCAGAGATATGCTGTCTTTGTCCCATGAAAACTATTAGATTAATTAATGGGTGAACATATTTCCCCCTCTCCGTTCCATCCTTGCAATCAGCTTTCTAGGTCCATTCTCTGCTCAGTGAACTCATTCATCCTCTCTATCATGACAAGTCTGTACTTCTTTTTACAAAAAAGGACCTGCAGCTAATTCTGATCAACTTGATAGATTTGTATAATTCAAATGCTGGCAGCCTAATGAGTGTGCTCTATAATCAAAAGCAGAAAGAAAAGGCAAGAAAAAGAAAAGGCAAAAAGAAAAAAGGACCAAGTCTTCAAAACCGTCTCTGCCTTCAGAAAGTTTCACTCAAGAAACTCCAGATCATTTTCTCCCTCACATATGTGGAAGTGAGCAATTACACAGGACATACAGCGAGCGATACATCATCAATTCCTGCATGCTGATGGTTGGTGAAAAAGAGGAGTGTTTACCGAGAAGGCGTGCCATTTACCATAGTAAATATGTGCATCCCAGGCCAGTGAAAGGTTGATGGTTTTGCAGCAGTGTGACATCTGATATACGGCTGTGTGCAGGGAGAGAGCTGATCAAGGCCACCTCTATCACTCAACCAGATAATCTTTGCACCCGGGAAAAACAAATGATGGTTGCTAGCTAGCCTCAATAGTCTGTCTCACATCTTCATTCTCTTCATTTACTGTGAAGCTTTTCTCACTCCACTTTCAGTCTATGCTGCATTATAGCATCCTTTAACAATTTGTCAATATATTATTCTTTAATAATATCTATTAATGCAATTCCTGACTTTAAACCACTCCAGTAATGGCTAAGCTGTTATTATCTGCATTGTGGTAGTATAACAGATATTTGTGTGTCTATGTGTGGGGGCTTATATGAAGGTTATCAAAGCTGTTTTCTGATAACTGTACAAAGCATGTTTGAATTGTGCTACACACACAGAGATGTCAGAGAGGGTGAGACAGTGATTTAGGCAGACGTACCTTGAAAAGCAGAAAACACGAGGGGTCAAGAATAGTTCCCTAGGGCAATTTATTGGACTCTATTGAGGTTGGGAAATAAGAAGTGGGGAGTAAATTGCTGGCTGATGGATCCAAGGATAAGAAAGATCTTACATTCTGCTCATACACAGAATAGAGGACATAAACCAAACTCAGCTTGTGGTTATGTTTCGGCTGGGTGAGCAAAAGCTATGATGCTGAATAGATTGAGATGGATAGAACAAAGTCATTTGCTGACCAGAGCAGCTTAATGTCCATTCTCCAATATAGAGCATATCAGTGGATTTAAAAGTCATGAAAGGGAATGGGATGAGATCTTTTATCTATGATGGAGGTGTGGTGGGGAGCTGGGAAATGTTTGTTAACCGCAGAAGATTGGGAACAAAGAGGAAAAGACGAGAAAGCCCAGAGGGACACAGGTTAATTTGTTCCTGTCACATACATGTATAGAGCACATGCATGCATATTTACTTACACGTATTGTAAAAACTCTAACTTTGTTATATTAGTTTGTGAATCATACATAAACCACACAGGAAAACATAGACTTCCTGAATCAAGCTGTCACATAACATAGTCATTAGATCCCACATACTGAGAGCGCTTGTGTTTGCAGGGGGCTATGTTTATAGGATGTAATGAGTCAGAGAAAAGGAAAAATAGAACAACTCAGGAAAAAAAATTGACTGAGAAAAAGCGACAGAGTGAGTGTGCGAGAGAGAGAGAAACTCCCAAGTTCCCCGCTGGCAGGGTTTTTCATGTAATCTGAGCAACCATGGGGCCAGAAAGAAACTTTGATCAGAAATATTTTCTCCAGTCCATTTGGAGCTCAGAGTCTGTTGTGTGAGTGTGTGTCTGCGTGTGTACGTTTTTGTGTAATGTAATGTGGAGGACATAAGCAGGTCACACAGACACATGCCTCATTCCACTCGCAGCAGACCCAAAGGATTAATTTAACGAGCTGTCGGACGCTTGTCCTATGCGGCCCTCGTTAAGACCATCATGCAGAATCTCCATTTGACTGCTGCCTGCCGTGACTAATTGACTTATTTTGCAGGCCTAAGCAGTACTGAAAGCTCTCATATTTCATATTTATCTCTTTTTGGAGCAACGTCAGGAATCTTCAGTGAGAGCGGGGCATTGCATCCTCCCTTGAATATGACTGAAGCAGAGTGATGGGTACTTCTCAAACCTCTGCTTAATTTGGTCTAGTTATCGTTATTTTTAATTAATGTTATTTTTTAAAGAGAAGAAAATTAATGTTTTGTTAAAAATCCAGTTTAGGCACAACATATATGATCATACTGGGCATATTCCACCTAGACAAATATTACTTCATCATTTCTTTTTCTTCTCCTAAACTGTACTCCACGCGTCTGCCACAAAGAACAGAAATGACTGCATCAATCTGGTCTCATCCGAGTGGCGATCTCCACTGAAATATAAATATTAGTGCTCAAAACGCACTCCACTAAGGACTGTCATTAAAAAAAAATCCTGCTTATCATAATAAAAATCATGGACCTCTTTTGGAGCATTTTACATCTGCATCTGACAAATATTATTGTTTGCTATGTGGTACAGACCATTTAAGAAGTTTATCCTTCAGGTTTGTTGAGTGAAGTTTATTATCTATTATCTCTTATCAGGCACTAATTAGCAGGCACCTGTCCCTGTGCAGCACGTTGAAACTTGCTAGAGTTAGCTGAGTTAGCTTAGCAAATCAGTGGCAGAAACACTAAAACTGAAGCTTCACCCGAAATAATTTACTTACATCACAGTGGCTATGTTCATATTTTATTTACAGTCTATGATTTTAATATGTATTGGACTAATATCCACAAAAATTGACTCATAGTCGATATCAGCCTTATTTCCTGCTCGTGCCAGAGTATATACGTTCAGACTGCAAGTGCCAACACATAGCAAGTTCTCCAGGGCATAGAGGCAGGCTTATAAAAGCTATGTTATTGACTTAAGTGCAGTTTCATTTGTCTGCTGCATTTGAGAGGTGCTGCACTTTCACATTTAACTTTATTTTGATGTGAATCTTTAGCAACTTATCTTTGTTAACAGGTGAAAAAGGAGTCATTCAGCGCTGTCACCAGCTCTCACCCACACAAAACACACACATCACCTCCAGTGCCACAACATCTCTCTCACACAAATACAAATGCAAACAAAATGCCCAAGGCTGCTGTGCTTTAGACTGCCGCACTGCTCTGTAGTTTCAGCGGGAATAGGCCAATACATTTCTGTTAGCTGGTGGCGAATAGCAAGAATGGATCTGAGACTGTCTTTTATTAGATCAGTATTGGGTCTGAGAACATAAAATTTGACAAGTAAATGGAAAAACATGTATCATGTCTAAGAAAAATCAATATTAAAGACAAGGATGTAGGGCCAAGTGTGGAAGTGGTGGGCTTTGCGTCTTGTCTCCCTTGGCAGATTATCATTACAAATATCTTATTGCTTTAATAGAGCAATGATCCAACATGTGTAAAATACACAACACACACACACACACACACACATACCAAAACTCATTCCTTCTGCCGTGGCCCTTCTCTCTACTTACAGACAGACTGACAGTCAAACTGGATATAAGACATTTAGTATTCCCAATAGTAAAGACAATTCAAGGTAATCACGTATAGCACTGAGTGGAGAGCAAGTGCTATCTCCACACCCACTCACACTGAACTGACCTGAAGAGTGGAAGAAGATGAAGAATAAGAGTAGGACGCAAAAGTTACTACAGAGTCTGAGTTGGAATTTCAATTTTGTAGAGAAATTGTAAATGAAAATTGAATATAAAAAAAAAATAGCCATGAAGAGAAAAAATGAGAATAAGTCAACATCGGATATTTATGGTAGTGATTGATCAATGTTGAAATATACAAAGAATGACTTAAAAATATTAATTTCTACTAATAGTAAAGGTTCCATTCGCTTCAACCGATCCTATAATAATCAAAATTTATTACAGAACACCACCACCACGCCGAGCACTACAGTGCGGCTCTCTTGTTGCTGTTGTCATTGGTTGTTCCTTTCGTTTTATCTGCTGTATGTGACATGTCACAGTGAATGGTGTTGGAAAGAAAGCTATAAAGTGAATGAGCTTTTGTTTGCAGTATTACCGTGGTTTGCTCCCAAGGGCAAGGACTACCATCACGGCTAATGTATTTTCTGTTTCTTTAAGAGGTGTTTTTGTACGAGTTCCACTCTGTTCTTCTCAGTCAGCTGGACAGCTCCAATAGTAAAACAAAGCATGCAACATTCATCTAGTGGTGGTGTGTTGTTGCAGCCACTTGCAGCTCTGCTACTTATTGTTCCAGCTTTTCTGAAACCAAAGTCAGTGTAAGAAAAAGGAACCCTATAATTCACCTGCCAGACAAGGCCAACGCAAACACAACACAAATGTAACATTAACTGGATTTCTGATACATTAACATTAATTGTGCTAATTAATAATATGAAATAAATTTACATAAATTGAAGTTTTGCACATTCCAAAATTTAATTCTGCTCAAAAATTAGTCCAAGTTTGGACCCTTTGGAGACTCCACAGAAGACAAGAGTTAAAATAGACACGAATTTTATTAGTACCTTTGAATACATTATATCCTGGACTTTCCCGTACACCAATTTGGCCTACAGTATGTATGCCAGTATGTATCCAGTTTTGTGGCAGGATTTTTGTTTTGATGAAAATGTCTGCTTCAACAAATAGTACCACAGGCAAAGGTCTACAACATGCTCAGACATTCATGCCTCAGGATAACCACATGGCTGACTGTGTTGCCTTGCTTCCTGTTTGATTTGTTATAAATAGGCTCATCAAAAAGCTATTTTCTTTGTTAGTGTGTGTGTGTTTGTGGCCAGATCAAGCGCTGATGGATCTATGCTTTAATTTTTGACAATGGCATGAACTGCTAGGTACCTCAGATGGTGAAGCCATCTATCTTTTCTATCAAGTCTCTTGAAAGCAATGGGACAGCCACAGCATGGACTGGATTTCTTTGAATATGTCTCCGTGTTGCAAGGTTTTTCTCTGAGCATCCTTACCAATGATCTCATCCTACCTCAGTTGTACAGCTCTCCTTCACTCTTTTCCTCCAAGTGTTTTTCCCTTCAGTTTGTGAGCCACTCTTTTGCTGCTTTAACCTCTCTTCCTCTTGGTTTCAGCCCTCTTTTCCTCTCCTCTAGTGCTATCTTTAAGTGGTGACTGGTAGCTCTGGTGATTGTAGTATGTGTCCCCTCAGACTAAAGCAGATGCTGCCTTTGCTCCAGGAGGGGAAACTCATTTAGGCTCTTAACTCATGAGGGAAAGGCATTCTGCCCTATTTGTGTGTGTCGGTGTGCGCAATATAACAGATGAGATCTACAGTTAAAAGCACAGAGACATTAGCACAGACACATTAAACACAGGTGGTACAACAGCCATTTTTATTTCTTCTGGCATCCTGCTCACAAAGATGAGAACATGTCAGTTTAAACACTTGCTGTGTTAGAGAAAGCACAGGGAAACTAGAAAGACTGAGACTAGAAACGGACTAGCAAAGGCTGGTAAAGGATTGCACTCCCCGGCATGTTGACAGTGAGTCTGACAGTTCATTAATCCAACCAAATCCCTCCAAAGTTACTCAAGTGTGGATTCTATTTTCAAATTTCCTATTAGTTCCTCTTTGTGGATTAAGCACTGCAGTTCACGAGTGAGTGCCCAGCCCCAGCCCTGGCCCAGCACATATAATTGGCTTGTAATGGATTTGGGGCCGTCTTTGCATCAGTGATACGGACAGATCTGAGGCAAAACGTCTGCTTTCCAGTTTCTTCTCAAATGCAGCCCATGTCGAGGCCTCTGGTTTTGTGTAATTTCTTTCTTTGCTGTACATTGTCATTTCTATTTCAGCGTGTAGCCGCAGCATCCTTAGCTTGAGGACTGTGGCAGGGAAACGTGACATGGCTGGAGATGAAAGATGCCAGGTGTCGCGCAGCCTCAGGGCCCCTGTCACTGTCAGACCCCCCGATTCACTTTTTGAAACTACCCCCCTCTCCCTAATCTTTAACCTTGTGCTTCTCTTTCCATCTTTTTCTGCCTTCATTCTACTTCTTAGTTTTCTCCCCTATAATTACTAATATCATATCAATAAGATGGTAAACAGGCTTACACTTCTTGCTCCATGAAACACCAACAAAGAGAATTTAATAAGCAGGAGGACCACACAGATTTTCTTTTTCATTTAGATATGTTAGACAGGATTAAATACATATTTAATTAGCTATGTGGGGAAAAAAAGGCTTAAAATAGAAGGCATGTTTTGCTGATAATTATACTCAGATGTAGTTCGTTATTCTGAAATCATTGTGAATGGAAGTGTTTATCTGCACTTTAATTGAGTATTAATGAAGAAACTATTTAAAATTTAGCACAAAGTTTTGATGACTGACACTTTATTTTTAGATTAATTTAATGCATCATTTATTACTGAGAGGAATAATTACAGGAAAGATTGATGCATACTTGTATGTAATCAGTTCAGGTTAAGGACGCACCACTCAGAATAAATATGATAATCAAACAAACTTTATCGTATCTATATTGATGTCACCAATATTTTAATATGTCACCAGACTGGTTTTCCTGATCACAACGTAACAGTTATGAGCCCATAATTATTGATAGGAAGACATCAATAACTGCTGGTGAAGTGCTCCAGAATCATTGTAGGATAGAGAAGCTCACACCAGCATATCACTGTCTGAATCTATTATTGATTCACATGACTACAGTAAACAGCTGGTATGCAAGACCAGTGGAATATACATAGAGTGAACCATAGGACTTTGTTTTTATTGGAAAGTGGGAATCTACATGACAGGAATTTTACAGGCAATTAAAGTAAGATAAAAAAAGGGGACTGCTTCTTTGAAAGTTTAAATCAGATGGACATCATGTGGAAACAGGATTTGAAAGTCTTTTGAAAGCTAATGTCTAATTGAATATATTACCGCAATAACTTGCAAAACATTATTGAATCATTATCGTTATGTTCTGTGAGGTTGGTTAGTTTACTCAGGGGAACAGGCAAAGGCACTGTTGTAAACAGAGACACACTCCATATTACACTTACACACATGCACCAAACTAACAAGATTGGAGCCCGTCATCTCACAGTCTGATGGTCCCGAGCCAATTATTACACCATAATGAGCTGGTCAGCTAAAGATGCTTGTTGCATTCATTTAGGGTGCACTGCCAAAGTGAGTATGTCCCCTTTGTACTTGGGATGTCTATATGTGTGTGTGTGCTCCACGCACAGTTTTTCACACTTATAAACTCAGTGATACAGATACAGGCAGATAGAAGTAAAGTAATAAACTGTGCTGCGGTATGAAATGTTTTTATTTGCATGCAGAAAGACGTAATGTGGAAGATATAGGAGTGTACGTTTGCAGAGGCAACCGCAGACAAAGATTTTCCACAGAGACATTGCAAGCCAGAGGGCTTTTAAATGGCATGCGCTGATAATTGATGTTAGTTGCCACTACACTGCACGTCCCAATGGATCAAATTCCTATGACCATTCACCAATTTAGGTGGTGTTTGTAATTAAGATGGCCTTCTCATGAATAACAGGAGCTGATTTATTCACTACTAATGTTTGCTATTGGCTGCTCTGTCTGCAGTGTTAGACTGTAACAAGCTTAAGCCTAAACCATTTTTAAGGAGCACAAATTGTTCTTTGTTGTGTTATCATATTGTATTCTATTAATCTAGCCAAACAAACATTAGTTAATCAATATAATTTAATGTATAGAGAAAACTCATCCTTATTCGTGTACATGCTATTTGGAGTTAATTTGGCTATTTTGTCACCTTGTGTTTTTCATACTGTTACTGTAACTTGAAGTATAACTAATACATCATGTTCTTCCATATGGAAATGACGTACTGGTTAAAGAGTACTGCACAGAACACTTTACCGATATTCAAGGAACAAAATAAACATCCCTCAATGAGATGCAGAAGCATGATAGGGATCTATGCAAATTATGGCATGTTAAACAAACTATAGATAAGCACATTCCAACCTTCAAAGTCATGGAAGTCAACGAAAAAGCTGGTAACAATACGTGAAGAAGTTTTTAACTGTAGATGAATGATAGCAAGGGCCAAACATGTGTACAGAGGTGGCTATTATTGCTGTTATCCTTTACTTTTATTAATATAAAATGCTGTCGCAAGCATTACCATTAACTGTCTTTACCATGTATATGTTAGAGGTTACAAATTATACTGCACTGGTACGGCAATCATACTAACTACGGAACAGGAAATGGTCTGAATGTAAATACAAGAGAAGAGACTGTTCACTTTTCTTTTTCACCCACTACTTGGTAGTAAAACCAAGAATGCACTGAACTTTACAATAAAAAAACAACCACACAAAGAAACTGAACGGCAGTAATGTAGTGGCTCATCTGGCTCACAGTCCATCGCAATTTTGAGGTTATTGCCAGTAAAACAACAAATATGGCTCTGACCTTGAGCACAGACCTATTAGGTGATCATGGTGCACAAGATTTGATAAAATCTGCTCATTACTCTGAGGGCAGTAACGAGTCTTGTGAATTGAGAACGAACAGATGGATTGAGGAAGGATGCCTTGCCATGCCATAAGCCCATTGGTCCATCGGCTGGACCTGCTAAAAATGAGTGACTGAATCAACATGCACACAGCTAAACTCCCCAAGGGCAGACACATTTCTCATTTTTAAAATCCCATCAACTCACGACTAAAGGCAGCTAACAAATGATCTGACTAAAATAAATATTATCACGTTTCAAGGTCAAAGAGCCTGATGCTAACACAATAAATTATCTACTTAGATTTTGAACACAGACTAATGTACATTAGAATTAATTATTTGGATTTCTGTTCAATATTCCCTCTTCTTTTAGCTGTTTGCTTGTGTCTTTGTTGTCTATTTGTTTAGCTCTGTCTCGCCAACATTTCTTGGAGAGAAAAACCCCCCAACTTTTTAACTTCTTTATGCATCTTTTGTGTCAGGCATGGAGCAGTGGGTGTGAATGTGAACCGCAGTACATGAGTGAACAACGAGCAAAATGTAGTAAATGTGCGAGCTATAAATCCAGAACAATAAGCATAAAACATAAAAAGCTGCAGAGATTTTTTTTTCCCCTCAACCAATTTGGCACGATGCCCACTCCATTCACATAACAACACATTGGAATTTACATAATTATCAGACATACTGCAAATAACATTTATTAGTAAACTGCGTGCCTTACA
The DNA here is from genome assembly GCA_015106715.1 of Bujurquina vittata. Classification (NCBI taxonomy): domain Eukaryota; kingdom Metazoa; phylum Chordata; class Actinopteri; order Cichliformes; family Cichlidae; genus Bujurquina; species Bujurquina vittata. Next base: position 37,021 of record VUQK01028395.1, on the reverse strand, counting down.
CCATGTGTTTGTGTTAAGCCAGTCATTAACTCTGAGCAACAGGTGAGAAAATAAGAAGATCGAAATGAAGAAAACGACCCTCAGGGCTCCCCGCTCCTCACTGGTGGTGGCAGGTAAATCAGATTTTGTCTAAGCACTGGATTTTAATGATGTGGTGAATGCTTGTGCCCAGAAACAGTGAGCTAAAAACACACATGTTTCAAAGTCAGGTAGCTTTGTTGCCAGGTGCTGTGGTGATGTTCATTCCTTGTTTAGCGACTAGTTTATCTGTTTGACTGACCCAATGATGAATGCTTTGCTGGTTGAGATGCACGGCTAGTTTTGTGGGACCATTTTCAAAGTGAGATTTGGTGGTGGTTGCCAGTTATTCAAAATTCAGATTTAATAGAGGATGCACCGTTATGGTTTCAGATGAAAAAGCAAAGGCACAAACACATTTGAACAAATGATTCACTTAGTTTTCCATTAAGGATTTTATAAAAATCCTGCTTTGATATATGAGAATGCTAATGACTCAAACTATACACCTTGCACCATTATTTGTGCACTCCACATTTCTGTCTGCATTCACAGTTTGTGTGTTGCCAAATGGTGGGACATACAAAAACGGGACTCCAATTATGTGTTGGCACAGTCCTCAATTTTCTTAATCCACTCTATCCATCCAATTCATTCACTCCAACACATTCTCTTACTTTTGCCTTTGTATCGTTGTTTTTGTAGCCCTTTCCCTCTTATTTGTCGCCAAAACAAAATGTCCAACACTGAAAAGTCTCATTGTTTACCTTTTTCAGAAATAACTGAATTCATCAATCCAGGAAAAACATGTCTGGGCAAACAAACGGTCTGAAACGGAGCTTTATAAACACACTAAGCAGCTCAATGCCGCTGTGTTCGGAACAGCAAGTAGAACAAGTACTAGTAAAAAGCAGCATATCGCCATCACTTCTAGATATTCCTCGACAAGAATGTTTACATTAGGAAGTAATTTCTCAGCGGCAGGGAGAGAGGAACACAAGGGGGGATTTTAAATTTGTGAATCACTAGTAAATGTGAATTACACAGCAAGATAGTGTGCAGTGTAACCTGCAGTAGCAAATACTGTACAATTCAATTCCACTATCTTCCTCAGTCTGGAACTACTTAATGCGTTCATTATTTTTAACTCAAGGTTAAAAGTTAAATAGCACTCTTTTGTTTCTTCATAATTTGATTTAACTTGACAAGGTGTTAATTGAGGGCTGGTCTGCAGTAGGATTACACCACCTCCTAGAGATAATTATTTCTCCATGGTTTAAAAATTTCCTGTTGTAATGTCTGTCATTAAAGGCCCCTTTTCTACACTGCACTACTGTAAATCTGTTTCTTTTTACCTTTACCAAACACTTATTTTAATTAAATTAAACATTCTTTTTGATCTCTGTCAGTCGTAAATGTCCAATTTTTGGAAAAAAGAAACTATACACTTCACTAACGAGAGGTTGTATTAGAGATCGCTTATTAAGAACTAGATATCTAGTTAAAGCTTTTTATAACTACTGGAACCTCTCCATGTTCTTGTCTTTACATATATTTAACAACACGTCTATATATTGTTCACTTAATGGCTGATTAATCATAGATTAACAGAACCTAAATAAAATGAATAAACCTTAGAGAAAACCCCTGCGTGTCACTTCTGTATCACATTTTGTGTCTTATTGTAAGGCTTGGGTTCACTGGGCGTTGAGCCATTTCTATTTGCAATGTTTAGCCTCAGCAGCAGTCTGTCATGGTCCACTGGGTCAGCATTCGTATGTTTATTTGTCTACAAGTATGTGTGTGTATTTGTGTTAGGCTGCACATGTAAGGCCAGTGTGACCAGTATTAGAGCAGACAGACCTGTGGCATTTTTTTTGTTTATCTTGGCTCATCTCTTCTTTCTCTTATTGACCCATCACTGAGTCCACTGCAGACCTTCCCTAACTCCATGGCATCACATAGATAATAGCTTTTCTGGAAACCCACAGCGTTAGGCTTCTCCACTGAGCTGCAATTATACCATTAATGTGCCAACTTCCACCACATTTCTCTCAGGTATTCATTTATACTGTTTCAGCTGTATTGTGTTTTGACCAGCAGAAAAGTTACTGTGGGGAGGGAAAAAATGCTTGTATAATTTCCCCATTTATTCCCCTGTGTAATTTCACCCTGCTGAAAAAGAAATGGGAAAATATAATGTCATAGCAGATATCAGAGTGATGTGCTTTCTGTTCAAAACCAGTCACACAGTTGTAACCATGGAGATACAGTTATAAAACGCCTTGGATGTCCTTGCCCTTGATATTTTGAATTTTCCAAAAATTAATAATATTCAGTCCGTGGCTGCATATTCATTCTTTTAGAGTGACTCTAGTGATGTAATGTCTCTATGTCTTTGATCAGCATTTGAAGAAAAAATTTTCTCTTGGGTGTATAAAAGAAGGTAAGAACCTACTCTACAAAACTCTACCAATTAAAAAGAAAAAAAAAAAACTAACTTAGCATGAACAAACCTAAAGTGGCATTCAAAATGGCTCTGTGCCTCTTTCTGAATCTGAAATTACTGCTTGCATACTTTTGGATGGTGATTTTGGATGGATTAAATTTAGATTCCATTATGTTCTCCAGCTTGCCAGCCCCAGTGGTGGCGCTAATGCAGTCCTCATAAAGTGCACCAGATGCAAATGAGAAATTATGACGAATGGCCCATTTGTGAACACCTAAACCGACACTGTCCCTAAAACTTCAGTTGAGCAGTTATTCATGCTAACATTGTCGTATGCACTTCTTTATTAATCAAATGTTAGAAACAGTCACCGTTTGCTCTGTTGCTTTTCTGTTTCTTACATTTTTCTTCGTAGCTCTTGCCTAATTGCATTCCACCTACATATTTTCCTTCTTATAAAACTCCTGCACTCTTCATTACTGTCTTTTTCTGCCATTTTAACTTTTATCACCGCCTTTCTCTCTTCTTTTTTTTCCTTACTGAAGAGGAGAGTGCACTTTAAAGAGTAAACGACTGTAACTCTGTTCCCCAGTGCAGGTTATTGCGGTGGTTATTACCATATGATTATTAGTGATGGACAATTGGCCTCAAAGATGTTTCATTATGAAAGAGCTTGCTGGGCTCTCATTAGCACTCTCACTCTAAGGGCTGCTGCTCAAGCCAACGCTGCTCTGGGGAATTACATTTCGATCACCGAGTCGAGAGTTAACAAGGCAACATTAAAGGAATGTGAAGGTGCAACCACCAAAAAGAAACAAATTAACAACCTCTAAGAGTGTAAGAGATGCTCTAGTTATATACATGAAGAATAAGAACTGTGATAGATCAAAGGGCTCTTACATTAACTTACAGTTTAGTTTGGGTTACCGCCTTTGTAAGGATTGCAATGATGCTGTAGGCATTTGTTTTTCTTGCCCCGTGACAGGAGCATCCATCAAAAATGTAATTTCATTTCTTTTTAGCTGCTGATAAAGTTGCTGACTTGTGCCAGTCCTCCCTATAGGATCAATAGCTGTTTATACAAATAATGTAGGGAAGCACAATACACCAGTCGCACTGCTGGAGGTGACTCTGTCCAAGGGCAGCAGCACGGGTTTACTGTGGCAGCCTGGTGGTAGGCTGCTTTATTCTGTATACTGGATAGACTTCCATTAACCACATAAAGCTTGAAGAGTTACAAGCTGGTGTAAGTGGGTTGACGGCAGAGGTTATTACATACTCCTACTCAATAATTGAATGCAGTAATTGTTTACATATAAACCCGCTAGAATTGCAGGACTTTTAGGGCGACACCTAAACAGTTTATTAGGAGAGTGCAAGGCGCCTGAGAAAACTAGAAATCAGTTAAACACTTATTGACCTTTATTGCTTTATAATCTCTTTGCTGTATGTCACACTATCAGCAATGGAGGCTAATTACTTCTAGAATGTCAACATTTTCTTTAACACCTCACTTACAGTCATTATAAAACATCAGAAGCATAAAATATTCCTTCTTCTCCCTGGAAAAACCACAATCTCAGCAAGCCAGTTTCACAACTTCATCTCGTCCTTTCTCCAGATAAACTCACCTTATTTCGTGCTCTTAGGAAAGTGCTATAATTACCACAGATATGTCGTATTAAAACGTTTGAAGAGACAAACAGAGCATAAAAGAAAAATATTTCCAACATGAGAGTAAAACATAAAACAAACAAGGGTGAGGAGAGACAGCAGATAAAACTGTGAGGTGAAAGTGATGGTGACAGAACAAACAGAAAAAGGACAAGTAAACAAACCAAAGACATTTTAAACTGCAAGGTACAATAAGCTTTATTTTATCTACATTATCAAAGCTGCTCTTCAGTGTAACAGAGACTGCTGTATAGCACACCTGAGAACACTGAAGTGCCAAGTAGCCACTTGGCACTTCAGTATTCAGTTTCCAGGGTAGCAATTGGTGTTTGTTTTTTGTTTTTTTCTTAAATCTTGTGCACTTTATGTTATCTTAATAACTCAGTTTTTTTCCCTCTTGAAACCATCTGATGACCCATCTGATCATCTGTTTACTTACTGATGCTATCACAATTCCAGTTATTTAGCTATCATGTTGTAGGTCCAATGAACTGTGAAAGATTTTAAGGATTTTGGATTGCAGGAACCAAACAATAGAAATTAGAGAAGTTCTCAGACGAACTTTGTTCTTTTTCCCCCCTCAAATGGTAGGCACTCACTGGCACAAGAATAACCTGCATCAGCCATATTACAATTATCTGTGTGAATATTGGCATATCATTTTGGAATATTGTGTAGGTAACAGTTAAGTGTTTGTGTGATGGAGAAAAAACTGTGTGATTTTGACTCAGCTAAGCAAAATTTTTGCTAGCATTCCCAATCAAACTGCTAAAGTGGACATCCAAGATGTAAGTGAAGAGTTGTCTATATCACACATGATGCAATAGCATAGAAGAATAACCGTGTTCTGCTCAATGGACAGCGCTACACAAAAGATTGCAATTCCCTTCTCCCTCTTCAGGTACAGCATAAAAACCTTTTCTGTTTGTTCCCCTGCCTCTCCACCTCCTTTGTCATGAAACCCATAACACAGAAGAAAACACCTCCAATCACGACATCCACCACGTTGTTTTTGAGGTTGTTGTTCATGCTAACATTGGTGGTGCAAATGGAAACAAAAGTCCTTGGAGGTATGTAGTTCTCAGCAAAGTTTCCCATGGGAGGACCTTTAGATGAGTTAAACATGGCAAGTCGTAACAGACTTTCTGCAGACTTAGAGGCAGCGAGCTCAGGCTGTAAACTTCTCTTTTACTTTTCATTCAAATGTAGAAAACACTGAGAAATGAATGTCTGTACTACAGTATATGTATATGTAAGAAAATGGATCCATAATGGAAAACATTAGCTAGTTACAGCTTCACTGCACTGTAGGTTCACTTTGCTCATTGAACACAATAAAAGGTAAAAATAATCCAAAGGTAATGTACATTTCATTTAAGAGCTGCATTTTGAGGTTTTACAATTCAGCACAGCATTTTGGCACTCCTCTACAAAACCTCCCACATATTTTCTCTGAAATGTTTTCCAGTTCAGCAGATAGAAAACAATTCCACCTGCAAGAGAACTCTATGCCCCCTCTCCCACCTTTACCACAACACCATCACCACCCCCTGCTTCTGTTTTCCTTCCTCCCCCACTCTCCTTTTCACAGTTCAAGCACATCGGCAGGCTGCTGAGGCACAACCCTGGGGTTTGTGGTTCTCCACTCAATATTTCCTCATCAGAAGGAAATGGCAGACCAACAGAAATGGGAGGAGAGTGCAACGACAGACATTGAGGACTAGGCTGGTTGATGTGATATAGGATATATTCACCTTTAAACCTCAGCCTACGGCTGCCCAACAGATACAGTAGTATGCAAAACCGCTTATACTGTATGTATTTATCCACTACCTGGCTCCAGAATCTCCATCACACACTAGCAGGGTGTGCAATTAATTAATCGCATTGATTGAGTTGAGATTCTTTGCACCTTACCAAGGTCACCATACACAGTTGGCACAAAACACACTTCTGTGCTTCTGGAGAATCTCGGCTGACTCAATATACTGTAAGGGTACAGCAGCTGGGTGAAAACACACAAGAAATAATATCACAAGGCAGAAAACACATGGAAGCAAAAAAAAAAAAAACAAAACACCAAAAAAAAAAAAAAAAACACAAAGCAA
>VUQK01028395.1:6635-18197 GCA_015106715.1 Bujurquina vittata | reverse complement strand
AACAAAAAAAAAAAAAAAAAAAAAAAAAGAAAAAACAAAAATAAATAGTTAGTAAGAAAAAAAAAAAAAAAAAATAACCAAAAAAAAAAAAAAAGCAAAAAAAAAAAAAAAAAAAAAAAAAAAAAATCTACGCTTTTAAAAAAAAAAAAAAAAAAAGATCAAAGGAATATTTTGAAAACATCAGATCTCAATGGGAAAAGATCATGCTGTATACCTACTGATATGGTGTGGATAATGTGTTAGGCATGAAAAGATGCAACATTGTTTGATGAAATGAAAATTGTTGCCAGTAGAGGGCTGAATTCAAAGACCCCCTGAAAATCACAGTGAAACACGACCCATCACTGATGAAAATACCCACCATTAATGACAATATAAAATAAATTTCTAAGTCTGGATATCATTACAGCTCCATTTCATAACAGAAAACCCTTCAGCATACATCTTATCACTTTTTTCAAAACTATTTAGCCCTAACTATGAGGCCTGAAATCCTGCATGCAGTTTACTCTCCACTTCAGATAAATACAGTCTAAGTGTACAAAGGGTCCTAATAATCCAGGACTCAATATTGTGTTGCACATCTTTGAAGACACGTGCCAAATCGCATGGGTCTAGTCCATGTGGTTTTGGAGTCTAAAAAAAATGTAAAACCTCACTTAAAGACACCCGACCGAGCAGACAGACAGATGGAAAGACAGACGAATATCGTCTTAACCATCTTTGAAGAGTACAGAATACATATGCCAATGGCTCTACTCCTTGTAGTTTTGGAGACTATAAACCAGAAAGGTAAAACCTCACCAACAGACAGATGGACAGACAGGCGGACTGTATGATAACAATATCCTCCTGCTTGTCAGGATACAAAAAAATAATGCAGTATAGGCTAGTCCATTTTGGCCAAATTTTATTGCAGCAACTCAAAATAGTATTTAGTGGTTTGTATGGCATTCACGTGCTTGTATGCATGCCTGACAACATTGACGCATGTTCCTAATGAGCCGACGGATGGTGTCCTGGGGGATGACCTTCAAGATCTGGACCAGGCAATCACTGAGCCAGTCATGCTGAACGATCTTACAGGCAGCATTCCTTTCTCCACACCCTTTCTTGTCTATCATTTGTGCTCATGGTGATCCTGCTCTCATTTGTGAAAAGCACAGGGCACCAGTGGTGGACCTGCCAATTCTGGTCTTCTATGGCAAATGCTAACCAGTCTCCACAGCGTCAGGCAATGAGCACAGGACCCACTAGGGCAGGGGTGCCCAAACTCCCAGCCCGTGGGCCACTTCCGGCTCCGTCCCCTACTTCTGGTCCACAAATTATGTCAAAAATAACATACAATTTGGCCCTTTAAGTTACTTTTTTGACATTTTGCTTAACCCTTTTGATTGGAGTGGAAGGCAAAATATCAAAAAGTAACTTAAAGGGCCAAATTGTATGTTATTTTTACACATAATTCACGGAAGTAAGGGGGCGGGGCCATAAGCGCCCCATGGACCAGGGGTTTGGGTACACCTGCACTAGAGAATGTCAGGTCCTCAGGCCACCCTCATGATTTCTGTTTCTGATTGTTTAATCAGAGAAATCCACACCAGTGACCGTCAGGAGGTCATTCTGTAGGGCTCTGGCAGTGTTCAAAATGTTCCTCCTTGCACAAAGGTACCGGTCCTGGTGATGGGTTAAGGACCTGTATGTCTGCCTAACTAACTGTCTGTCTGTCTGCTGGAAGACACAGACACAGCAAACCTTCTGGCAATGGCACATATTGATGTGTCATCCTGGAGGAATAGGCCTACCTGTGCAACCTCTGTAGGGTCCACTGACCCTAGCCAAATGCAAAAATAGTGAAATAACAGTGGGAAAAGATGAAAAGGGAAAAGTGCACCTGTTGGCAATTTCATTGACACCAATGCAGTTGAAACTGATTAACAACCCCCTCTGCTACTTAATTGAACAGATCAATATCCCAGACGTTTAATTGACTTGATTCTGTACTCTGATTAAAAAGTGTTCCTTTATTTTTTTTGAGCACTGTCTATAGATGCTAGCTAGGAGTGTAACAGTCCACAGTCACAAAAAGCATTTCTGTGCTTCTTTGCCACAATATTATAACAATTTCAAAATCTATTTAATGACCTATTCTTAGTGCACTGACTGGATATAATGTACTGAAGTCTGACAAATTTGGTTATTATCTTTAAAAAAAAGTACATCAAGTGTTATAGCTGATAAAACTGTCAAGACACAGACAATGTCATGTGTGGCCAGTGATGAAAAAGAATACCTAATGACTGTCTTGGCTCTGTTCTTTGCTGCTTAAATCCATGCTACTCCCATAATTCAAAACTAAAGCCTGTCCTCAACTGAGGAAGTACAATGAGGAAAGAATCAGTTGTTGCAGAAACAGATTGATTTCCCATCTGGGTTGATAATCACCAGCTACACTGTAGTTCAAAGCCGGAGGATAACATCACCATTATAGCAGCCTTCGTCATGTCTGAAAAAAAAAAATTACAGATTTGCTGTCGAAGACCCCTGTCTTATGCAACATCTCCTTAAACAGCAGAGACATGAAGCAAGATACTGGGAGAACATGGCAATTCCAGACATGTTGACTGTATTTTAAATTGTCATTGTCTAACAAAAAAGAGCCAAAAAGACTTAAAATTTATTTGCAAGAGGATGACAGGCAAAGCAAGAAATGAAAATAAAGCACAACAAAAGGACCTAGCACAAGGATGAACTTTAGTGAAGTCAGTCTTTGGTGGCAATCTTGTGTGTCTGCAATGTTAGTTATTCCATGAAGACTGTTGTAACTAGAAAAATGGCAGCACTGGTCATTTGTTCAAATATTTATATCTATATGACAGGTGACCTCATTTTGAAAATAATGGCAGTGCTGTCCCAGTAGAAAAAGCATGTTTATTTGCTTCAATTTAGTCATTCTCATTTGACAGGAGCAGTGCACTCAGGAAACTCTAACGAGAGTATTCTGGTGAACAGCCATTTTGGATGGGACTGGTCCATAGTTTTGAATGTGCTTAGTGTCAGCTGTATTGGAAATTTATGGAAGAGTCATTCCATAACAACTCACTCAGATGTCCTATTTCACTGCCGTTAGAGACTGGTAGTTGCTAAATCCAAACATTTTAAATATTAACATCTTCACTACTTTTCACTTTTTGCTTTATGCTGGAAAAGATTGCTCAGTAGCAGATGTAAAGTACAGGGGGAGAAAGTAACAAAAAAGCAATTTTTGCATGTGAGACTATTTTGAAGACCTCATAAAAGGTAAGAAACTTTGCAGCTGAACAGTCCAAAAAATAGCCTCTACTTCTTTTCCTCATCACAGGCCCTTGACCTTGATGGAAAATGTCATGATATGAGTATACATAAAGACTTAGGAAAACTGAACTGCAGTGTTTAGAGAACCTATGTGACAAAAATCTAGGTGAAGTTGATAATGTGACGGGGGATGTTGTTGACTTGGGTCTGCTGTGGGGAAACTACAATGTTCCAAAGATTGTCTACAAAAAGGGCATCATAGATGCTGATAGGTTCTTCTCTTGTTTCATGCAGGTCATATAAAAGAGAACTACAAATGAAAATAACACTTTACTACCTCAGCAGCAATTTTAAAGATAAAAATAATAATTAGCTTGTAAAGTGAAATTAAATGTTTGCCATATTGGGATAACTTGCTCATCCTGTTCTGTTCACTTATTTTCTCATCCTGCCGAAGAGACGATCCAGTGGGAGTCTTTCTTGAAATGGAAAATCCTAAAGGTTGGCAATATACAAATAGACATAATTATGCAAACTGAATAATCATTTTAATATAGCTAATAAAGCTGATTTAAAAAGGTTTTCACATGGAAAGCTGTGTTCTTCCCCAAAGGCAACAACTCCTTGATAAGCAGTGTAATGTCTGTTGTTCACCTGCGGGTTTCCCTTGGCTCAATGAAGGTTCAGTGCATATCAGCTGGCTATGGCATGAAACTGAAAACACACTATTAGTATTTACATGATCTGCACCACTTGCCAGTAAAGTTGATCATTTTTCTTTATGAAAAGTCTGATAGTGTGTCACTATGAACGGTGGGACAGAATTATCTCCTTACTCAGATCCTTTAATGTGTTCAAAAAGATGTTGGAGATCTACTACAAGTCTGAGGTAGCAAGTGCCATCTACTCTGCTGTTGTAATCCGGGGGCGGACGGGTGTCACTGGTCAGAATTTGGAGTCAGAGAGGGACAGGAGGTCACTGAACAAACTGCTCTCCATCATTTACAACCCATCTCCCCTGCTCAGGCAGAAGAGCTCCTCTTCCCTCAGACTGCCATAAAGAATGCTTCAGGAAATCATTCCTACCATTCCCTATAAAACTGTATTATAACTTTTTTCAGTGACAGGTGAACACACCTGTTGGGACATAAGATCCCACACATGACGGTGTGACGGTCTTTCAGATTAGTGTACATATTTTTTTAATGCAATTTGCACTACTCTCTTGCACAATGTCACTCTTACTTTTACTCTCCTTTACATTTTCACATTTTTTTCTTTTGTTTTTATCACTGTTGTACATGTATAGTTTTGCACTGTAGCATTTACACTCTCACTTTGTTGTTTACATATTGTAGATTACACTATTTTCTTGCTGCTGTAACATAATAATTTCCCTTGCACAATCAAAAAACTATCTACTGTATCTATCTATCTTTGTGGGCCACTTCTCTCCTTTTTTGCTTAGGAAGCTTTCTGAGCAAAACTGACTGCACCCATGAATTAGAGGAGTGACGTATGAGGTGCAGATGCCTTCAAGCCAGTGGCACCTACAACCACAGTTACTCCACATGAGATCTCCAGAGCATCTCTTGGCTTGCGACACTTCACCACAAGGATCAACAAATACAATCAATAATACATACACAAATACGTGCAAACACAAAAAACACAGACTCACAGATTTATTACTATGTAAAGATATTCACATTACATTAATATTAGTTACTATATCAACCCACATGCAGTATTAGGTTATGGCAAAGACATAAAATGTATTAATTCACTCAGTATTTAGCACAACAATTTATCTTGCTTCAATGATTAATTAGAATTAACATAAAGCAAAAAAATAAAAATAAAAATCCTGAGCATTATAGTATTGCACAGCCTTAAACCAACAACAACGCTGTTTAGTAAAATATGCATTTTTGTCCATCCCACTTTCAGATATTTCCCAGAAGCAGCTAATGGGCGGCATTAATGAAAGAACACAATAGAAAGAACAATGCACATGCACAGAAGTGCCTTTATCTGCCAGGTTCAAGAGAGACGAGTAGAAATTATATGAAATGACAGGATGTCAAAGCAGTGCTTTTCACAAGCACAATGAAAGTTACACTTCTAAGTATATATTTTATTGTGTTATATTATATTATATTATATTATATTATATTATTATTGTGCAGTTCAAGAGTGGAGTTGGAGTGTGCCCAACCCTGGAACAAGATCCTTTTTATGGAAGCAACTGAATGATACCACAGCAGAAACCTGAAACAGTGAGACAGCCAGCAGGGAATACATAAGACCAGGTGGGTTGGCGCTAGCTGGTTAGCAGCAACTAAACTTTCAAATAAACAAATAAAAGCAAGAGGGCTGTCCACTAACAATTCAATCACAGATGGTTACACAGATGAGTTGCCATACACTTGGGTGGCTGTACCTGGCCAGCCCAACCAACTAAACTCTGTGTATGTCTATACTGTTCTATATTATATTTAGTACTGGGCCATATATCAGATGTACCAGTATCTCTATGCCAGTGTACAGGCAAAAACACCTGCTCTGATCTTTCAAGGAGTTTAAATGTATCATTAAATGCATTATATTTATCGCAATGCAACTGAGTTACCCAAGTCTGCACATATCATTTAGTTCAACACAAAGGAACCCACTTAGTGCAGTAATTCAAAGTCTACTTTGTTAGAATAATGCAGTAAAGGATATCTATGGTTATTGATTAGATTAAAGCAGTCACATTACATTACATTATGGGCTAGGGGAAATTGCAAAGAGTGAACAGAATCCCTTTGAGATGAGTCATAACATCACCCACTTCTGTTCTGCCTTGGGAGTGTTCTCCATTAGCCTTGAAAACAAACCCACTGTTCCTGTAGGTTATCGTATACCTTGTAGGTCAGCGGAGAGTGAGCTGAATGTCAGGAGTATATTACTCCAGTATGTGGGGGCTACAACAAACACTGTATTCTGCTGGCAGTAAGGACATAAACAGACCAAATCCTACCTACAGGAAGAATGCAAATGCACCTGCACTCAGATGATGAGCTTAAAGCTTAAAAAAAAAAAAAAATCCATAAATTGTCATTTCTTTTCTGAAAGTCAAAATCATGCTGTGGTCTGTCTCACACTTGCTTGGGGATAAAATTTTTTCAGCCCCCCTTTTTTAACCATGACATTAGTGTCCTGTGTAAAACATCTTGCAAACATGTGGAGGTAAAAGAAAAAAATTAAGGTATTAAATTAAGTATAAATTAAGTTTTTTTCACAATTTTACTTTCTGGCTTTTATTTTTCTGTGCTGTATTGAGTTTGATTGTTGGCATTCATTGGTGGAAACTAGGGAGGCTTATGTTATTGAGTGACTATGGATCAGGACCACTCCAGCCTGTAGGCTATTAGGAGAGCTAGCAGTTCAGACTCCTGCCCCGTCGTTCCTTAATTGGTCCCCTCAGAAGCCCAGTGCACACAAACTTCACAATCACACTGGAAGATTACACTAAAGAAAAAAGGGGTTCCCTGTGTGCAAGCTGCTTGGCATCGATTAGTGCACTCGCACTTCAGTTTCTTCACAATTTTTTTTATCTCGTTTCTTTTCACCTAAGATTACAATCTGCTGGGGTGGTCTTTGAGTAAACCATACAAATCGAGATAAAGAGTAGTAGAAAAGACAATGGTGGGAACAAATGGGAGATGACTCAGGACTGCCTACTGGATAATTGGGTTTTATCCTCTCATTTTATCAGGCCTTGTTTTGGATTACAGCTATACAACACACACATACACAGGAAAAGAGAACGATACCTAGACATTAGCAAATCTCAAGATAACCGATTAGAAGTGGGAGAATGGGACCATTGCTGCACTCTCATTACAGTACTCCAAGGCAGACAAGTTCAACTGTTTTTGCTTGAAAAATGCAGTTTTTGTCTACTCTGGCATCAAGGTACTGGCTACAGTCTGTAAACACAATGCACAGAAAAATGTCAACACGAGATGCTGCTGTACAAAAACTCGTCTTTTCTATTTCCACATTCTAATTCACGGCATGTTCATTTCAACCTGCCATTTCAATTTCAGATGCTTCTACAATTCAGTGCTTTGAATATGGCTGTTGTCAGTACATGAGTATGCACAGGCTGAAGACCACGACAGGCTGACAATTCCAAGAGTCATTCAGCAGAAATACTGTAGATATCTCACCTTCTAATACGAAAGGTTCCACATCTATTTCAAATATGACTTTTGACAACAAAGAGGTTTTGAAAGTAATATATGCAAATACAAAGAAATAATATTGAATTTACAACCACTCTACAAAACAGCTGAATCACCACATTTATTCTATATTTAATCTATATTTAACCCAAACTCTGTGAGAGGCAAGGCTTTTATTCCTCTCAGGCTGTGCAAAACAGTTTAAATATGGGAAGTGAGTGCACCAGCATAATGTTTGCCCAACACCAAGTTATATTGTCGTGGATATCCGAAAAGATAATAAGGACAATAAGGGTATTTAATGTGATTTTAATAGTTTTGGGAGGACTGCGGTGTTCTATAGCCAACGGCATACAGAAAGATGTTTAGACTGTTGCTGCATAGAAATACTTACGGGGATAATGTTACTGTTTGTTTTGGTGTCTTCAGGGAAATCACTAATATGCTGTGACTTGATCTTGAATTTATAATAATTATTTAATCTGTTAACGCAAATACTATATAAAGGACCAGTGGCTGATTCTGTATTGCATTCAGCTTTGGGGTAAAGTTGGTCTACACCAGCTAAGATGAAACGAGGCAAAAATTGCCAAAGCTATTTATTGATTCTGCTGTCTGTGAGCTGAAACAAAAGTAGCCTTTAAATGAATGCAACCACATCAATGCACAGAATAGATGTTATCTGTCTTAATGACAAAGGGGAGTCCTTGGCTGAAGGGGAACCTCATCAAAGTTACACATGCATAACCTTGCAACGCCGCTCACAGAGCTGAGGAAAACACACATCCTTTATGCATGGATGAACATTTAAATTCAACGGTTCAAGTCATTAAGCAGTGTAAAGAATTTAAAGTCCAGCTTCATTAACATATTGTTCAAGAATTCTTAATTCAGTTTCATTTAAATGTAAATCAAATTGAACAAGTATAAAGTTCCTAATATAAATGCATTCGAAATTAGACTACGGACAAGAGCATTATGTGACTGAGAAGAGATGTTAATAAAAAGCAGGAAATTTGTAAAGGGCCTGTCGTGAAAATTATCAAGAAAATAAGAGCATGACTCTTGTCCAGAAAATAACAGCAACACAAGTGTTACGGACACTGTAAATGCAAAATATTGAAAGAGGAGTGGATAAGGAGCATGAAGAGTGCCACCTTAGTGCCACCTTGAAGCCTTTTAGTGTGCTGCTGTATGTTAGGGAGGGCAGCATGGGCAACCTGAATAGCGGTGCTTTGACCAGATGATTAGTAAGTGACAGGTTGTTTTCTATTATCTGATTCCCTGTTGCTGGCAGCTCCTCTGCCTGAGGGACTTTTTGAGCATGACCCCGGACAAAGATAAGCATAATCAACAAAAATGCGCATTGGATAAGGAGTTTTCTACAAATGCTTAGGTTGCTCATTCAGCGCAGTCCTTCCACAAAAGCTTACAACATCAGAACACATGTGCTCATCCCACTGCTCAGTCAGATAACGCAAATGAGGAAAAATCTCTAATGCATTTAACAGACTTTCCATTCTAAATGACAGCAAAAAAGATTGATCCACATAAGAGAATAAATGCACTTCTTGCCTGAAATCAACAAGTAGCGACTACAGCACACACAAACTCCAACACAGTGTTCTGCTTCCTTTGACTATTGCTCATTTTATTATTACTTGCCTCAATATTCTAAAGATTAAAACTGGTAGCATTAACTTCTGTTTTTCTTTCATTGGGTTACTCAACAATTGATACAGATTTACATTATACATTACAGATTTACATCATTGTAATTGCATTACATTTATCCGTAATGCAGTATTGGAACACTTTACTGTGCAAAACTCAGTAATTACATTACAATTACAATTTTGTTACAAAGGTTCCTCAGTTACTGTAAATAAAAAAACATCAACCATGCATTTTTCATCTTGAGCACTTGGACTACAGTCAGCTGCATTGAAAAAAAAAATGGCAGAGGTGTCTGCAACTTTTGACGAGTGGAAATATGGACATTACCTTTATTTTTATCGCAAGAAAGGCCACGATAAAGCAATGGTGAAGTGTAAATTGCATCAAGGCCAGAAACAATAACAGAGCCCGATCTTCAACGGGTAACAAAAGCAGGGATCAGCAGCAGTATCGCAGCCTTCATTTTATGTCTACAGTACATATTTCTGAAGTAGAATCAACAGCTTTGTGTTGTTGGTTTTGTGTGCATATGTAAACACTAAAGCATTGCGGACTGTAGCCTCAGATTCATATTGTTGCCTGATAATTATGTAACCGTGCATTTCAGGTCCTATTTTGAAGTAACTCGAAAGTAATAAAACAAGTAGTGTAACAAATTCGATTCTCCAGTGATTAATTAAGTAACATACTGAAATGCTTTTAACAACAATAACAAATAATAAGTAAGAATTTTTTTTTGGAGTAATGACCCCAACAATGCATATACTATTATACATTGGTTAAACAAGATTATATGTTTCAAATCATGACAGCGTTTTGTACATCATCAATCTGTGACTGACAAAGGTTTGGTCTATTCATTTTCATTTTATTATTATTATTTTAAAAGATAATGTTTTTTACTGTAACAATAACTAAAAGTGTACCACTGATATTTTCCACCCTAGACAACTGCCCATTTCATGTACAGTATATTGTCCATGCCATGGCCAGTTGTAAGAATCTAAGAGGATGGACCGGGACTGTTTATCTGATCAGAGTTCAAAGTTCACTGTGAACTCTGAACTTACAATTGCTGAAGCTGTGGACAAACTTGCTTTTCACTGCTGAATAAAAACAAGAGTTAAACAGAGTTACATAAAAAGAGTTAAACAGTTAGTAGTGACCAAAAGAACGAGACACAGGCAGTGGAAATGAGCTTCCTCCAAATGGTTTCTCCATTAGAAACAAAGCCAAGAGTGCAGTCATTCAAGAGAGGCACAGAGTACTCCTCCACATCGAAAGGAGCCAGTTGAAATGGCAGACCCAGGACACACCGGAGAGATTATGTCACTCGGCTGGCCTCGGAATGCTTTAGTGTTACCCTAGATAAATGGTGGTGATATTGAGAAGGGATGTCTGGGTTTCACTGCATTTCACTGTTGTGATCCAGAGCAATCACATTAATCACAAGCCTCAGTTCAATTTTTACTTGATTTTATATTTTGCATATCATCGACAGTAATGAAGGTGTTACTGCTTTGTATGAGAACATATTAAATGTGTGTGTAGATCTTTTTTCCATCTCAGGTATTGCTCTGGGGAAACAGTTTTTAAAACCTTACTTTTCTCGAGGAACAATTATATCGTACCATTTCGAGACATTTAATTACCAATCATTTATATGGGCCATAATGAAAATAAGCTGTTCTTTGTTTAGTTTTTTGACTGATGAAACAGTGTTTGCACAGTTTACGGTAACAGACAATTTAACTTTATAGTTTATGTGATTTTTTTAAGCTTAGCAATTCTCACTGAGTGTTTCATAATCATCTCTTTTGTCTCCAGAAATGAAAAACATAAAGGCACAAAGGCAGATGTCATTCGTTTTATTTTATCAATGACAGAGCTTTGTTGGTTTTACAACATACACATGACTTCAGAGAGGTATTATGTCGGCTTCATATGCTTAGAAGGACTCTTAGACTCCATCCTGTTTCTGTGATACTCACAAAAGTGCCAATTGGCCCTTGAGGATGCATATGAATTCAAAAAGGGAATCTCAGACATAAGAAATGTGGATGAACCAGTCTGTCTCCGAACAATCAACCAACTTTTCAAAAGGTACTGTGTTCATGAAAGACAAAGACAAAGGACAAAGACAAAAGAAAAATAAGATCCAGAACATTTAAACACAGTTCATCTGAAATGCCATCAATTTGGAAAAAGCATGGCATTTAAGATCAACTGTGTTTCATCTGGCAAACTTTGATTTTTGCATGTGTGAGAGCATACGATGGTTATGCTCCAACCCCCACCCCTTACCCAGAACCCCCCCCCCCCCCCCCCCCACCACCCCCCCTCCCAAAAAAAAAAACCC